>APFE030753014.1:1613-41108 GCA_000404065.3 Pinus taeda
TTGTCATGCGGAAAGAGTTATTTTTTTGCGGACAAACCTAACCTCCCTAGGAGTCTAAGACTCTCTAGTGACAAACAAACCAAACAAGAGCAATCCTTCTCTAAACACACGTATTCTATGAGAGATCAAGTGTTTTCTGATCTTACCTTAGGTCCAACGCTTGTTGTAGCAGTCCAGCCTCGCTGATCCGGATGAGCTCCTCCTTCACTTTAAGACCTGCATACACTAACAAAGCAAGCGATTACATAACACCTGAATATTCATCATAAAACAAAGCATATTCATCACATAGACCAAGGAGTACATGAAATAATTCATTAACAACAAATCATTGAGAAGAATGGACTTATTGTATTAAGGAAACAAAAAAGGAACCATTACAACCTGAGCCTTGGTGTTGTGCAAGCTCCTCCCAGGGTCCAACAAGAGATTTCCTCTACTTTGACAAGCTCACCCATTCCCAATATGGCAACAAGAAAGGATGGTAATCTCTCCTCACAAGTTAACAATGGAAGTCCTAATTCCAGCAGCATTTACCCTTTGGAATGTTCAGCTTTCAACCTCCCCTCCTTTGGCCCAATGCTTGTATTTATAGTGTTCTAGAGGAAGTTATTCAGTTCCAACATCAACGGGATACTCCCTCTTTTGGATGGGGTAGCTCCTCTCTTGATGGGATAAGCTCCTCTATCATAGGGATGCATGAACCATCTGGAGGCGCTCCATACACGTCAAACACTCTTCTAGAAGGCTCTAGAAGTGACCACAAGTAACTTTTTAAAGATGAAACTCGTGCCTTTTGACCTTTACAGGGGTACGCACCCAACCTTTGGCTTACAAAGCGTACAAGTACGCAGGTACAGTGTGTTTGGGGTGCGTACACGCAGGCAAGGTAGAGAGATCCTGCGTACCCAGAGATAAACATGTTTTTAAGTGACTTTCTCTCTTTTTGAAGTTTGACATGAAGAGTAGGGGTATGAGGCTTGACAAGGAGGATAATATGACTATTGATGGAGCCATATTAACTGCAGATAGTCATGGTGACAAATTTTAGTGTAACACGCCCCCAATTCTTTTTTTTCTTAATTGGGCGGGTGCGGCACTGCCTAAGCCATTAAAATGTTCCATCAGTAACGATCTTTACGGACTATGCCTTAACAATTCGTAACAATTATGAATTTATAACATTAACATGCGTAAATCATCAACAATGCTTTATAATAACATCATCATAATAACAATCAACACAGCAATATGATAAAAGTCATCTTTTATTACAATGGTAATATTTTACAATTCGGGAGGGCGACCGCCCGTGCACAACCGCACGGCGGTCCGCCAAGACCCACCGAGAACAAAATTACAATGTATGATGCCCAACTCTTGTGTCGGCGGGCGGGTGGGCGCACCGTGCCCGGATCACCCCAACACACAACGAGTCCACACGATGACCAAGCGCACGAACCGACGTTTAGGCCGGCGGGCGCACCCCGTGCACGACCTCGCCCCGTCTCTACCCAGACTAAGTGCGAACCAAGATAATGTATAACCGTGGCGTTTGGGCGGGCGGACGTGCCCGTGCACGAGTCCACCGCCAACACACCCGATATAACTCCACACCAACCCGGTGTTGGGCGGGTGGGCACACCGTGCACGACCCTACCCGGACACAACCTGGTCCAAGTGTAATGCTGCTGCGCCGCCCCGAACTCAGACCCGACCTTCGCCCGACCTCTGCCCGACTCGGCGGGCTCACCCGCTACGGTTGCGCCTATACAGGTGCGCACTTCCGAGAATTCTAACTCGTCTTCGCCCGACCTCTGCCCGGCTCGGCGGGCTCATCTGCTACGAATCGCTGCGGCGGGCTCACCCGCTACTGTTGCGTCTATATAGGTGCGCACTTCCGAGAATTCTAACTCGTCTTCGCCCGACCTCTGCCCGGCTCGGCAGGCTCATCTGCTACGAATCGCTGTGCCCTTTAACAAGTGCGCACTATTCCTTAGGAGGATGAGAGCGATATGAGTTGCTGTCCAAATGAGCCTCAGCTCGTCCATGTTTATACGCTCCAATGGAGCGTCTATCCATCCACGCCGATGCCATAAGATATGACAACTCGTCACCATTCATTCTAATCCATCGTCGGCCCATCCAACAATGATTTATTCCAATGGTTGGCCTGAACATAAGGCAAGCTGCCTTATAAATAAGCGAGCTCCCCATTACCTTGCGTTATCGCACTTCATGGTTCGCTTGCGGTTTGCTGTTTTTTTATGTGTCGGAGGGGCGCGCGCCCGGGCGGGGCCGTAGGTCGCCACATCGCACGCCCGTGTAGAGCCGCAGGTCGTCACAATAGTGGTCGCAGGAAGAATGTTGTATTCATGTAGACTCTTATCATTTTGCAAAGATCTGCCACCACAAATCGGGTTTTGCTGATGTGAAGGATAACCGAGATTTTGCATGATATTCTGCTTCATTTGAGAAACCTTATCAGAGGCCTGCAACTAAACTAATGATGATTTACCATCCGAAGTTTTTAATTTTTTTTTGGAAAAGGTTCTGTTCAACTTGATCCAGGGAGTCATGTGATTCGGGCTTCGGCTCAGTGCCATATGGCAATTCTGTTGCCTATAGCGGAGACTAATATGAGGGCACAATCGTCGATTGTGAGTTCCTTAATGCTTTGGGATCTATTATGTATGAGAGTAGATTCGAAGAAAAGGGTACCAGAAACCGTTCTTGACAGTCCTGCGATTCAATATCTGGATCTGTCTCAACATACCGATCTGTATGGTTTTGAGGAAGCTGTGGCATAAAGAACAATCGCATAAACGAGATCCACTCCCCTGGAGACCTCAGATCTGGCAGAAAGAACCTCCAATCTGACGGATTGCACCACAAATCCGACTTCATACCTCCCTTTTGATTGCTCAGAACCCACAGAGAGATGATAATCTCCCAATATCGCTGGCTTGTCCATAGATCTACTTCTGGGTGCTTTTCAGAAGTAAAGGTTGTCACAATATTAGCATCGTATTGACTATCATAATGGTGTAGGTCCTCGCCTTTGGTTAGGGAAGATTCAAACAACGATCTCTATTTAGACTGCTCGTAAGCCAGATCCAGAGAAGATTTGCACCTCCCTCCACCTTTGATCACTTCATCTTGCAATTTGCTATCCCACGAAATCATAACCCATTGTCGCGTCTCCTTTGTTCATCGATCGAGCCGCCCTGCAATGCATTCTCCTGTCGAACTTCACCGCCTACGCTCATGGAGCACTCTGCCATCGCTCCTCTCCCGTTTTTCCCAGTCGAGAAAACTTCACTTATTTGTTCATCACATGTTAAAAATCTTACTCACATAATTTTTTTTTTACTTCTAATTACTTTATATGATATTAGGCCATATGGAAAACTAATTAAATATGCATATCATATTTTTTTTCTTTTTTATTATAGCCAACATTGCTTTTCTAGTTAGAGAATATTTTATTTTTATTTTAAGAGGGACAAACATACTTACACATCGTTTTCACATTGGGCCACATTGGGCTGAAGAACAAACCTCTCGACTCAATCACCTCCATAACCATAGAGGTACTCAAATAATGTATAGTGTGCAATGTCTCTTTTGCTATTTCATACATATAAATCTTATAGCAAAACATAATTTCAATAACCACAGGGGTAATCAAATACTATATAGTGTGCAACATCTTTTTTGTTATTTCATACATATGAATCTTATAGCAAAACATAATTTTATGAAAATGACAACATCAAATTAATTTAAGAAGGAAAGCTTAAAACATTATTTCAAGGGAAATATGTTAGGTCCCTATACTACTAGTGTAGCCCCTTATTGTTATTAGTGCAACCCTCTTATTATATTGTTGTGCCCATGTAGTTCCCATATTGTTATTGTTGTGCCCCATAGAAGCCCACTATTGTTATTGTTGTGCCCTTACAATATTATTGTTATGTAGGCTCTGATTATATTGTGACCCCTTAGACTCCTATATATAGAATTGAGGTCTTTTTATTTGTATCATCAAAGAATTGTTCATTTGTGTAATGTAAAGGAGGTTCCCCCTCGAAAAGGCTAATTTTGAAGCCGTTGATCTATCTTTTTTTTCTATTTTGTGAGTTGGTTGCATAACATTTGATATCAGAGCTTTGGATTCTAGGGTTTTGCTGCTTGAAATAGGTCATCATGGAATTTTCGCTAAAACTTTTTTTCTATGAAGTTTCAGAAGCTGAAATTAAAATCCATTTGAGTTGAAATCTTGGTGAACCTCGTGTACGAATTTCAGATCTTGTCTCGCTATATTTTTGGAGATATGATCTGAGGAAGTTAGGGTTTTGTAGGTTCCAGAATTCGTTTGCAAACAGGTGACCTGGGGAAAATCGTCATATCTTTTTTTCTGAGCATCAGTTTCAAATTTCATAAAAAGTGGCAAAGAGGATGAACTGTAATTTGTTGGGTATTGTTTTCAGGGCCAAAGGTCGAAACAATGACAAGTGGCACTTCGTACAAGTTTGCTCTACTAAACTAGTCTATAATCAAGTCATTGTGGGAGATTGGGAATAAATCTTTCTTGGAGAATCTAATATCAATCAAATTTGTGGGGTTGGAAAGAGGACTCAGAGAGCTACGACATCACAAAATTTCAAAATTTGAAGATCCGAAATTATAGAGTTACAATTGTTTCAAGATCGAGCTCCTAAAAGAAAGAAAAAATGACTCGAATCAAGAAAATAAAAACACCTAGTAAGAAAAATTGGATTGATGGTTTGAAGAATGCGATTGAAGCTAAGATAAATGGTTTTATATATGGCATGGAAGCTAATATCAATGGTATAGAAGCAAAATTGAAAGACAACATGGGAGATTTGAAGAAAGACATGGAGGTTGGAAGGAAGGTTGGACAAAGTTGCTACAAGAAAGACTTCCTAATGACGAAAAGGTAGTAGAGGAAACTCATGATGAGAATAAAAGAAATGTTAATCATGATTTCATAAAATCTAAAGTTGGATTGAGGACTCACCATATTCCAAAGATTGATATGAGGAAGTTTGATGGCAAAGATCCCGTAACATGGATACTGCAAATGGAGCAATATTTTGATATCCATAATGTGCAAAACACACAAAAGGTATGTATTGCAACTTTCGATTTAAAACCCAATCAATTTTTATGGTATCGATGACTTTGCTCTCGTAAACAAATTGTCACTTGGTCAATTTTTACGAAGGAAATAATAGCACATTATGAGGATAGAAAGAGCAACACCTTCTTTAGCCAATTGATAAATCTCAAACAAAAGGGTTCAATAGTGGAGCACATTGAAGACTTCCAAAAATTGAATATAAGGGTAAATGATATTCTAGAGGAGCCTAAGATTGATGTTTTCATAGAAACTTTAAATGATAACATCCAACATGAGGTTCGTCTTTGGGAACCTGATTCATTGGAGAAGACATTCAGGCTGGCAAGAAAATTTGAAAGAAAAATTATGGCAACAAGAAATACTACCACTCACAACTATAAAGATGGAAATGTTGTTGTTCATAGACTTCCACAACTTACAAGGTTGACACCACAACAATTGGAAGAAAAAAGAGCAAAAGGACTTTGTCACAGTTGTGATATCAAATAGTAAAGGTCATAAGTGTGTTGATAAGAAATTATTTTACATAGATTGTGAAGAGGAGGAAGAAAATGATCAAGAAATGTAAAAAAATAGGATATACACTAGGAACCAACCCTAGAGAAAGAAGAAATGAATTCGACCATATCTTGCAATGCATTGGCAAGAATTACCACTCCTCAAACTCCTAAGATAAATGGACAAACGATAGTGAACAAATGTTTGGAAGGATATCTTCGTTGCTTTGTATCTGATAAACAAACACAATGGGTCAAGTGGTTACCTCTGGTTGAATTGGTGGTATAACGTTTCAACAAAAATGACCACATTTATGGCACTTTATGGGTATCATCCACCATCCATCACATCATCTTTAAGATAAAATTCTAAGGTTCAAGCAGTGAAAGATCACATCAAACATCAACAAGTTCTCCAACTCTTAAAGGATAACCTCACTTTGGTGTAGAATCGAATGAAACAACTCGCAAATCAACATTACAGCGAAAAAAGTTTTGATATAGGCGATTGGGTATTTTTATGACTACAACCATACAAACAAATGTCCTTCAAGCAAGCTTAAGAAGGATAATAAATTATCACCAAAGTACTATGGTCCTTACAAGGTGTTGCAAAAGATTGGTACTACGACATACAAATTGGAGCTTCCTGCATCTTCCCGAGTGCACCCAGTTTTCCATGTTTCATCCTTAAAGAAGGTTAGAGGTGACAAACTCTCAGTTTAAACAATATTGCCGGAACTTGATGAGGAAGGAAAAATCATATTGGAACCTGAAGCAGTCACGGAAACTAGAACCCAACAGCTATGAAATCGATCAATTTCAGAGTAACTCATCAAGTGGAAGAACATATCCGCTAAAGATTCCACATGGGAGGACGAGAATTTTATACGGAAGCATCCGAACTACTCAAGCGTTGAGGACACCACCTTTTTGAAGGAGGGGCATGTTAGGTCCCTATACTAATAGTGTAGCCTCTTATAACAATTAGTGCAATCCCCTTATTGTATTATTGTGCCCATGTAGTCCTCATATTGTTATTATTGTGCCCAATAGAAGCCCACTATTGTTATTGTTGTGCCCTTACAATATTTTTGTTATGTAGACTCTGATTATGTTATGACCCCTTAGACTTCTATATATAGAAAGGAGGGCTTTTCATTTGTATCATCGAAGAATTGTTCATTTATGTAATATAAAGGAGGTTGCCCACTCAAAGAGACTAATTCTGAAGTCATTGATCTATCTCTTCTTTAATTTTGTGAGTTGGTTGCATAACAAAATATAGCCAATAAGATTAAAAGCAATACTAGTCTTTATAAAAACTATATTTTTTACCCTTCTTAAACTACCTTTTTCCGCTTTTGTGTAGTGTATTTCGTGGAGAAACTCACAAAGGATGGTGCTAGGGAAAACCTGATTTTTCATGGCCCAAATCCAAGCCAACAGCCAACAGCCAACAATTGGTTTAGGAAGAGAACAAGCATGTCAAATTGGGATTTGAACATAGACGGGAGGATAATAATTTTGTTTTCAACAAATCTATGAAAATAACTCTTACCGGTTCACTTTCTCTATTTGTTAGGAGTCTAGGATATCTTCATTAATCTGGATTATTTATAAGTTCCATATAAACTAAATCGGTTAATAGGCATAATGCCGAGCACTGAGTTCTCACAAATATTGTGTGCATCTTGTGTGCACCAATAATGATAGAAGCATTGCTAATAACTTGCATAGGTTTAGAAGTGTCTTCAAGGAGCAACTTGTATACTGTAGAGAAACAATTAAAATGTTCACTGGTAGTACAATCTCAAAGCAAAACTGTAAATCATACCAATATTTTATAACTTTGTTCGCAGAAGTTGTAGATATTGGCTTTTGGCCATCTAAATATATCATTATTTTACCAATGAAGATATCACAGTATCTTGACTTGAAGAAGAAAATATGTTATTACATTGTCCAAGTGTCTTGGACATGGGCACTCAAGCTATATATAAGCATCTAAAACAACTGGCCTTATAGGAAACTATTACATCCAAACATATGGGCATAAAAAATACAAGTGTCATTGATCCACCATGAAATCGAGCACAGACATGAAGATATAACATCTACATCTTATCTGCAGGATATGCTTATAGTTCTGTGAGACCTCTCTTCGACGTCTTACAACAAGAAATTACACTTCTAACATAGAAAACCAGATTTACGGGAGGATGTGTCTGGGTGTTGTAGGATGGTCCCCACCCTCACTATGCTACACCAAGACCAGCATGCGTTTGCATTGAAGTGTGTTCTTGGAAGGCCATTTGCTTGCATATTGTGTTCAGTATAAACCAATGTGGAAAAAGCCATTTGCCTACATATTGTGTTTTGTATAAAGATGTGGAAAAAGTCGATCTGGGGAATAAATAGGAAAAGTTCTGAAAATCGAAAAGTATAAAGATGTGGAAAAAGTCGATCTCATGAATAAATAGGAAAAGATTTGAAAATTGAAAAAATTGAAGTCGGCCAAAACTGGTCAAAATTTAAAAAATATTTATTAAAAAAAAATATTAGCATTTAAAGTATCCACAATATCATATAAATGCATTGCCACATAAATATGAAAAGAAAGTTAATATATAAACTGTATAAGAAGTCTAATGCTACATCACATATCAACAGTGAATCAAGACTTGAATCTTGAGTCCTCCCTCAGTTTTAAGAGTCAAAATCTCAATAAAATTTATTTTAAATGTATATCATCATCTCGAGTCATTTATATGTCATAAACTAATCAGTCACAAAATTTCTATTCCCCTCCAAATCCACACCACCACAAAACTAGTAAATCTCCTCCTCTTGGGCAGTGATAAACACCTCCTCTCATAAGCACAAATCGTAAAGAGTAGAGTGCAAAATGAGTGGAAAAATCGACCCTTTATTAACTTATACGTGGCCGCCCTACACCTCACTCACGAGCTTTTGGTTAAACTCCCGATTTTATCTCGTTTTACAATTAAATCCCGAGTTTTTTTAATTTTGAAGGAATTTGCTGAAATTCCCCCATCATGTCTAAAATATGTTCCAAAACTAGCTGAAGCTACACTGCATGGGAGCACCCCCCAGCTTTGTTCTTGTAGTATCCTCCTCATGTGAGTGCCCCCGAAATGCCTTCAGAAACGCACTTCTGAGTTGGTCTTGCCTGAGAGTGTTTTCGGGGAGTGCACTCCCAAGGGTTTTGAAGTGCTCCTTGCCTTTGTGTGAAGCACTTTGAGAGCAGTGCTCCTACGATGCTCCTGAAGTGCCCCCGGGGCACTCTCTTAACAAATGCTCCTCGAGTACTCTCATAGGAAACTGACTCGCTTCTTGTGCCAAATTGTTTGTTTTGTTTTTTACACATTTTTTTTTTGCTTATGGGGACATGACAAAGAACTCATCTCTATGGAGGGTTTGTTGGTGGTGCCCAAGAATATTTCTGGTTGCTATTCCTATTCCTCCTTTGTCTCTGGCATGATATCAATTCATCGTTTAGATACTCGTTATTCATACCGGTTACCTCATTTAAGAAACAGCTCCATCTTATCAATTCTGGATCCTACATGTCCCAACAGTTTTGCATGGCCCATGTAGGTGGGGCATGGTAGTCACATGTAAGTGTATATTTGTTGACATTGAGTTGGTAGGACGCAGCCATAAATGGGTATAGCTGCACGTTCTTAGAAAGAGAGTTATTATCTGTGGGCAGTTTTATGACCTATGTCCTTGGGCTTGCCTGTTGCTTAGTTTCAAGTGGAATCTATGTAGTTACCTTCCGTGCCTCGGGAGTTTTTCTTTGTATTCACATGGCCGTTAGGTTCGATCTTTGGGAGGTGGTAGTGTTAATTAAGGTAAGAGGGATGACTTTGAGCTTTTAATAATTGCCGTACAGCTTCTCGAGGGCAGGAAGCAGGGTGGACAACCTTTGTTAGGGAGTATGTGTGCTATCATTGCTTTCCTAGTCGATCGCTAATCAATATGTATGTTCCTCTTGAAAACAGTGGTTTGGAGATGTGGAATATTGTTGTGTGGAACATACCCTTTTTCGGTTGGATTGTACAAATTTATAGGTACACGTCTCAAAAATGCCCCTCCTAGGGGTGGTAGTGGCATCTTCTGTCGGATTGCTCAGATGCCTCACGTATCCAATTCAATCTAACTCTTTAAGCGGTGCCCCTAATTTTGGAGCCAGGCTTGGGCATACTATATTGGTAGCTTATCCAATAGGAACCCGTCAGTATATAATCACTGATAATGTGAATCGAAAATCTACCATTTAAGAAGCAGATACACTGATCTACTATTTAAGGAGCGGATACACTATATTGATGGGAAGGGAAAACTCATTCTATTGCTGATGGATCGAACATCCCTCTGTTTCAGATTGGGGATGGCATTGAGGGGGCTGAAGATCATGATACAGAACAATTTTCACTTTATTGTATCAACAAAGTAATGAATATAAACAAATCTCAAATGCTTCAAAGATACATTTTGCTTTATCGAAGTGCAATTAATCATGATTTTAAAAACCAGAACTGGGTTTCAAACTCGTCAGTTATCTAACCGTGATTCGAATTGGAACCAAATCAAACCAGATTCATTAACTGGAATTGAAAAATATAAAACAAATAATTTTTAATGAAAAAGATATTTTTAAGATTACAAACCATAATTCCAAACCATTAGAGACAAAATATGCAAAGTCTGCTCATCTATATACCATGTAAAGGTGCATATATTAAAATGGCACTGGATGCACTACATATCATCAATGAAATACATAAGCAATGAGGCTTTAAATGGCCTCTAGAGTCCAAAAACGATGCTACAACTCAATCTATTAGGCCACTGGCCTACTGCAAAATTACAAATCACTGATCAACATGATCACTCATCAAACTCATGTTTCCACATTAGCTTGATTGCTTGATAATAACTCATCGAGTTTCCTATAATAACATTTTTGCTAAGGTCATGACAAAGGAGTTCAACAATCAACACTACCAACACAAGGGTAGATATAAGGCTTGGTGCTCTTGATTAAATGGCAATCACATACTCTCATACGTGATATAATCTAATGAAATGCCACACTCCCATTGATCCTGAAATCTTGAAAAATGTTTAAGTCTACTAAATTTTGAATAGGACATGAAACTCTATTTTATCCATATGAAGTCTGATGAGGTTGCATCTTACTCTCAAATATCTTGTGTCATTCCATGGTAATGTTAAAAATTTAATTAAAATGATGAAAATGAAAGATAAATGAGAACATCACTTTTACTTTAATAATTTAACATTACCATTAGGGCGCATCAACGGCGCACCTTGGAAGTGCCCAGAAAGCATAGTCCCTGACATAGTGGTCTGAGTGGACAATTTAGACTTGCTATCCCTCTCACCAACAAGTCTTTTGCTTCAAAATTGCAGAACCACTGCATGCTTATTCCTAGGGGACGGATATTTTTTCCAATCTATTAGGACCTAACTGGTCTTAAGTAGCCATGAATTAGGTTTATTTCTCTGGTTAGCAATCTTAGGTATCTGACCGGCCGGTTTGGCCGATTTCCAGTTCAACCTGGCTGGTTTTTAAAACTATGCAGTTAATAGAAATTTTGCATAACTAGTTATAAAGTATGAAGTGTAAATTAAGACCAGTTGACCCAATGGTTATTTTGCATGTCACATGTCACAGTTTGAGCAAACATTTAAATTTGTTCTCAATAAAGATGAGAACATTGCATCCCATGCAGCTTACTTGAACCTTTAGCAGGGACTAGCTGCTATTGAGCTTTCCCTTGTTATTCTGTTGTGATTCATGAATCCTTGAAGAGTTATTGAGCTTTCCCTTGTTATTCTGTTGTGATTCATGAATCCTTGAAGAGTTTTTATAGAAAGGGAAAAATCTTAACATTAAGTCCATTAAACATATTTACAATAGTTTATCCTGTCAAAAGTCAAATGTGCTTTACCACGATCAACATTTTCTTTTATGCATTTTATACGTAAAGCACATTGTACTAAATAAAAGCTGCACAATGAACCAAACACCTGACACATGAGAATACAAAAACCTAAAGCCTAAAGGTAATCTAGGTCAGATCACAAAAACCGATAGGCAGTCGAACTGATGAAATAATGGACAGTTACCTTCAATCTCAACTGCAAGCAATACTATTTATCTTGTTCAACTTGAACGACAATCTCATGTGGCTGATGATCACTTGATTGGCAACAGTTATTGGAGGAATTGCAGCGTTGCTCAAATCTTGAATCGCTGATTTGACTGACTCCGATCTTATTAGATTTACAACAGTTAGTGGAAGAATTGCAGCGTTGCTCGAATCTTGAATCGCTGATTTGACTACTTCCAAGCTGCCGTTTCCCTTCTGTACAATTCCCAGAGGCACAGACGTCAACTTGAGGAGAAGACGAATCTTGACAGCAGCGATTAGTGCTTGGCTTGGCGCAGCCGTCATAAATTGGAGGGGGCAAATTGCATGCATTACATTTCACTACGTCACAAGTATTTGCCTCCTGTACTGTCTGAGTGGAATCTGCTAATGTCTCAAGATTCCTGGCTGCCTGGTGCCTGTTTCTATCACCATGAACATAGTGATCACCACCGTTGTTATCCTTGTGCAATTGGCCTCCGAAATCACGATCTTGGCGAGTGCAAACGGCACGGTGAGAGTCTTTTGCTCCTCTCAAGAGAAGCATACTGTTGAACGTGACAATCATAGCAGTCCCCACGTCTGCCAGAACTGCTATCCAGAGGTACACAAAGCCCACAGCAGTGAGGACAAAGATAACAACCTTTGTGACAATGGAGATGGCAACGTTTATGTATATTTTCCTCAATGTTCTTCGGCCAATCTTCACTGCTTCTGCGATTTTCCTGATATCATTAGACATGAGAGCTATGTCTGAAGTCTCCAGGGCCACAGCGGAGCCCGCTACACCCATAGCTATGCCGATGTCTGCTGCAGCTAAAGCTGGGGTATCGTTGATTCCATCGCCTATCATGGCTGTCTTGCCCACCTGCTTCAAATCTCCAATAATTCTGACCTTATCCTGTGGGAGTAGTTGAGAATACACTTGAATCTGCCCCACCTGAATGTGGATACATGGTCAATGAATGCTTGGAAAGCTAATAATCTTTTTAACATTTGGACAAATAGTCTAATTGGTGAGAGCTTCTTGTGATTTTACCTCTGTTTCAATCAGAGCAGCTGAGGCGGCCGTATCGCCGGTGAGCATGGCGAGATGAATTCCTAATTTCTGCAATGGTAACAAACAGAACATCGTAGACACATCATACCTCAAAGATCAAACTACTCAGTACTCAGTGTATACAGCTGTTACTTGTGCCTTACTGTGTTCGTACTTTTTTAAACCGGAAATAATATTGTATTATATAATTTTGTGCCTGGTTCAGAACAAATACAATATATTAATATGTTATATTAAGTGTTGCAGAGCTAATTTATAAAAAAATTCCAGTATTTTTTTTACAAATATAAGATATACTATTATATATTATATTAAGTGTTGCAGAGCTAATTTATAAAAAAATTCCAGGTATTTTTTTTTTACAAATATAAGAATATACTATTTATATTTGAGTAATTAAAAGAGAGGCTTATATACTATTTATATTTGAGTAATTAAAAGAGAGGCTTTGTAGGGAATATTTTACAAAACTGTCCCAACAAAGCACAAAATTTACAACACACAATGTTACTAATCGATTATGAAATCTTTCATGATTACAAACCCGTTTCTGTCATGGACTTCCATTAGGGAATTATAGCATGCCTTATTTGTCTATTAATCTTTAATTCACTTATCTTCAACTTACCACCCTCATTAGCATACTTGTTTGCTTCTCTCTTAAAGTCTCTTAAGACATGGAAATATGCTTTGGATGAGATATTTTCCCCACTTTTATTATTTTCATGATGATTTCCATAGATTTCTCCTTTGGGAGGGAGCATGATGAGACGATGCAAAATTGGGAGAGAATGTCCCAAATTATAAGCATGTCTACTTGTTGTTCTTTGGCTAACAAAAGTCTCTGGTAGAAACCATATATCTTTGTGTGATTATTTGTCATACGACCAAGATCCCATGATTACTCGAACTCTTTATCCTTCTTGAGTCATAGAGTACCCTCCCTCTCTTGCCACCCCTACCTTACTGTGTTACTATTAAAATTAAGTACAAACTATATTAATGCAAGAGCACATGTTGGCTTTAATAGCATGTCAATATTTTCTTGTTAATGTTAATGTGGGTGCAAACTAGAGTATTCATGCAACTCAGGCTGAAGAGCAGTCTTGTAGGAATGGAATGTTAATTTTTAACTTGGAAATGGTTGAAGTTACCACACAAAGGGGATTTTTCTCATCTCCTAACCCTGGTGGCATAATGCATGTGAATCGATATAAACTTATAAAATCCCTTTAGTGAAACAAGATAAGTTCATTTATGCAAATAAATGATGCTATTCATTATTTATTGATGTGTAATGAATTATTGTTTATTTAAATCTATGAAGCATAGGTCAGTTGGTTTGAGTGGGATTTAGTCTCATTAGATTATAGGTTGATTATGAGACATAGATTAGTTGGTTTGGATGAGGTTTTTACGCATCAGATTATTGGTTAAAATTTCATGGGAGGGTTTGAGTATTGGTTGATTATTCATTGAAATATTATGAGAGGGTTTGAGCATTGGTTGAAATTTCATGGAAGGGTTTGAGGGTGGAAACTAGAAACCACTTGTGGAGATAAGAAGTTAAAATTTCATGGGAAGTTTTGAGTATTGGTTGATTATTTGTTGAAATTTCATGAGAGAATATTAACTCTTGAGAGAATATTAACTCTTGAAATTTTATGAAAGGATTTGAATGTGGAAGCGGCTTGTAGAGATAAAACTTTTCAGACACAATATATATATATATTATAATTTTATTATTATTTTTAATATAAAATTATTTTTTACAATAATTATTATTAAAATAGAATAATTTTGTAATATAAATTATCTCATAAAATAATTTTTGTAAATATAAATTATCTCCATATTTTTTGAATATAAATAAAATATAAAATTTATATGGTTAATTTTTTTGTTTTTTTGTTTTCAATTATAAAGAAACATTTTTAATTATATATTATAATTTAATTTTTTTTTTTCTAAAGTTGGTATTATTTCAAAATCTTATAGTATCATTATACATTTACTATCTATTTATGGTTTTCCAAGACTTACAAAGGCAATCTTAATATGCTATGAGGGAGACCAAATATGTTGACCACCTTTTGAGAAAAAGTCATACCAGTAAAAAAAAACCAATACCAATAAACAACTCGACTATCAACTATGAATTGCGGGAGAAAATATTTCTAACGAGCATGAAACTTCAAGTATCTGAGGAGGTCACAGGGGCTAAATCTTTTGCGCTAGAACCAAGGGGCTCTGAAGGTTGAAGTTCACACTATAAGTGCCTCTCCAGGTGAGCTATCTGGCCTTCTATGCTTTATTGACAAAAACATTGGGATCTTTGAGCATGTTTAACATCATTCAGAGCAACAAATATGTTGTATTGTTCCTCTCGCTTTTCCTACAAAACTCCGCCAAGAAGAGTTTTGAGTTGCTAGTTGACATTGATTGATTTGAGATACTGATTCTATCTTCTCCTTGTATTACTAGGGTCGGGAACTTATTGAGAGACATCTTCAATAATCTCATACCCAGAATAAACAAGGCATTCATCAACATGCATAGTGTCCAGACGTCGAATCTCTGCACGGATTGCCAGAGGAATAACAACAAATAAAATATTTGCTACCTCATGGGCTTGAGTTTGGGAATGGGTTTGAGTTTGAGGAACTTGGTCACCCTTGCCTATGCGGCCACCCTCACCTCCATGGCCCCTGACCACGTCGACGACTGTGCATTCACTGATGGGGTTGGGAACTCATAATTATCAGAGACTAGGGGAGTAGGACAAATGCAAAAAATTTAACATAGAGAGACAAGGAAAAGGAATAAACATAGAGTTAGAAAAAGGGGCTAGGTCTCCAACTAAGGGCCAAACATTAAATGGAGCTAGCAAAAAAAAAAATAACGAGCCAAGAGATCCATCTCAAGAACTGAGAACCAACCTAGATCATATTTTGGATCTACCAAGCACCGAGAGGGATAAAATCTCTTTTTAGTATAAAAGGAGTTCACATCTCAAGATATTTGATCCCTATCGACATTTAGTAGATTCAGAATTTAGATAAATCTATGTTATATAATATATATATATATATATATATATTACTTCTACTAGTGGCAAAACCATGGATTTCAAAATCTAGAGTCCAAAAACTGCAAATGGTAACTATTTTACCTCAATTTTATTTATTTTTATATAATTTGACCAAGTCAAAATATTTAATATTTTAATTTTAATTATTTTATTTTTATTTTTATATAATTTGACCCAGTCAAAATATTTAGATAACAGAATAAAGCATTACAACATCTCTTCATACTAAACTAGAGAGCACCTCTCCACACAATAAAAATATAGATTCACCCCTCTCCTAAATTCACCAATACATTAAATGCGACTGCATCTCAAATAGTACAAGTGGCTATGATAAGCTGATTATTACCTTGAGCTGATCTAGAGCTTCTGCTGCTTCTGGCCGGCCGTTGTCGCCCACGCTGAGAGCCCCCACAAAATTTTCCTCTGTTCCAAAGTATCCGACCGTTGCTCCTCGGATATCCCAGGTTTCTGGTATATCTACAATATTCCATCCTTCATAATGTTAATTCTTCGAAACAGAGACGAGTTATACCCTAAACAACACTAGGGAATGGCTTGATGTGAAATTAGATGCAAACCTACATTCGGTCCAACCTAACCGATTTGATAAACGAATATTGCCAATGTAAACTTTGTGGTTGTCCACCACTCCGCAGATGCCTTCACCTTCCAGTATGTCGAAATCGTCCACCTCTGCTGATGCCTCGAGGCCTTTTTGTCGACAGTATGATACAATTGCAACTGACATGGGATGACTTGACCTACTTTCAAGGCTGGCAACCCTGCAATTCATTCAATACTTAATGCTCACTAAGGTTTCAAGTCTAAAATTTATTACGGTAACAATTGCAGAGGGTGGAGATTAAAACGGCACAAGTGGCTAACCAAGTTATCACTAATAACGGTTGAATTTATTTTGATGTCAGATTTTAAGAATATTTTAGAATATAGTGTGCAAATTTTAAAAATATTTTTGAATATAATGTGTGAATTTTAAAAATATTTTAGAATATGATATAAAAATTTTGAAAATATTTTAGAATATGATAAACAATTATTAAAATCAATTGTTTGACCTCTTACTATCAGGAGATTCTGACATTTTATTTAGATTCTGAAATGATATTCTAAATATCTACCATCTATAAAAACACCCTGTAATAACTTACCAAGTTATCCATTTCTGCTTATTCTAAATATCTACCATCTGAATAAAAATACCCTGTAATAACTTACCAAGTTATCCATTTCTTCTTATGAATATTGTCAGACTCAACAAACTTTATATCTACCACCCTGAATATTCCTTCTGTGAGTGTTCCAGTTTTATCAAAGGCTATCACCTTAAGCTTCCCCAAGGCTTCCAGATACCTCCCACCTTTGATAAGGAGGCCTGTTTTAGCAGCATAGGCCAACCCACATGCTACAGCCGCTGGAGTCGAGATAACCAATGCACATGGGCAAGCAGTCACCAGAACAACTAAGGCTTTGTAACCCCACTCCCGAAATTTAAGAGAGCGATCGATCAAAGGCGCTAATGTCATTGCTATGGCTACCAATACAATAACTGCAGGCAACCACATGATAGAAACTGCTATCAGATGTTTCCCAACTCCATGATTGATGAAAGCATTTTCAAAAACATTAGTGTCTACAGACCTGGAGTGTAATATTTTACAAATTTTTGAACGAACTCTTCGGTGGGTGAGCGTTGACTCTGGGCTTCCTCTACAAGCTTCGCCATCCTTGCCATCGTAGAGTCTTCCGCCAGAGCCACCGTCTTTACGCTTAAATAACCTGCAATTTTCACCATTTAAGCGTTCAAGTACATCATTCATCACAGACATTTACTGCGTAAAAGAAGTATACTTAAACCCTATACATTTTTGACGGATGATGTATACTTTTGGACATGTTTTCTGTACTCTTTTTAAGACGATGTCTAAATATTTGTCGAATGTGTATTTTTTTGACATGTTTTCTATATTCTTTTTTAAGACCATGTCTAACTGTTTGTCGGTGGTTGAATATGGTGAAGTAATTTTTGGTTTATTTATTTGGTGACGAATTTTCACTAAACCATTTTAGCTAAAATCTTTTAACTAAACAATATAATTTTATTTTATTAACTGTACCAATATAAAACCTTTATGAAATTTATTTATTCTGCAAGATTATTTATAAGTAGTTATTCTACTTCTCCCTCACCCTCTTTATTCAAGCGTTCAATAAGCATATAAAGATGGTTCTATTATGATCTTTGCAATATCAAATCAGCCTGTTCATATACAATTGCCAACACCTCTTCATTGCTTTTACAATCACAACCACCATACTAATCCTATAACTATGTATATTTGAAAGTTCATATGTGATCACTGCAGATGTGAGGTGAAATGATGGTAACCAGACGGTCAAATACTCAACCTAAGGGCACACCTCTTGAATGCTTGTGGATTAACCAGATGATTAAATGGATGGTGTGGTGCGTGCAAGCTTGTGTTACAAGGTTCACTTGTAAGCTCTAACAATCAATTAATTAAGCATAATTTACATCAATCAACGAATTAAATATATCTATTAAGTTAGATAAGAGCAGAATGGCTTGTGTTGAATGTTCACTCGTAAGCTCTAACAATCAATTAATTAAGCATAATTTACATCCATCAACGAATTAAATATATCTATTAAGTTACATAAGAGCAGAATGGCTTGTGTTGAATGTTCACTTGTAAGCTCTAACAATCAATTAATTAAGCATAATTTACAACAATCAACGAATTAAATATATCTATTAAGTTATATAAAGAGCAGAATGGTTTTATCAATATATCTTAAAAAAAATAAAAAATGCTCCAATCATGTAATTATTTGACAGGACAACACTTTGATTGTGCACCACTATAGCCAATCACTTTTGTAAAAATAATTATAAGCAATAATAAGTTAGTGCAACATTGAGAGGCATGACAAGGGAAAGGCCATTACTAGCTCTGGGAAGAGTCTCATTGCCAACAGGACCTATATATGTAAAATCTAGCGCAAGAAGTAATAAATGTATGGGAGGTTCCAATAATTAATGACAGATGACATAATACACTATATTGTTTAACGATTTTGTAAGTAGACAAATCAATGAAGTGCTCAATCAAATAATAATGGAGAAGTTATATTAACAAAAATGAGCAATATAACTAAATATTTACATCAACGCTATGATAAGAGTCATTGATTTCAGAATTCAAGATGAAATGGACAGAGATGATCATAGCACTGTTTTCAAGGAAATTTTTCCTAAACAAAATTAGGATGAGTTATTTTTCATTGTTACTATTACATTAAAAGCAACGCATTATATTTCATATATAAAATTTACTCAACAATAACCAAAAACTTCATACATAATGAGCTCAGAAACTCAAATGACAAAACCAGTTTTAAATGGTTAGTTTCTATTTGACCAATATTTAGCTCAGGTTCTATTTGTTACTATTACATTAAAAGCAACGCATTATATTTCATATATAAAATTTACTCAACAATAACCAAAAACTTCATACATAATGAGCTCAGAAACTCAAATGAAAAAACCAGTTTTAAATGGTTAATTTCTATTTGAACAATATTTAGCTCAGGTTCTATGTGCATACTCTGTTTTTTCAATAGGTTCCTTGAAACCTAAGACTCTTTCAAACCTAAATTACAATGAGGTATTTAGAAAAATTCGAGATAATGAAAAGGTTAATCCCTTGAATTCTCAGATTCCTTGAAACCTGAGTTACAATAAGGTTTTCAGAAAAATGAGAGATAATGAAAAATTCAACAGATTAACATTTGAATACTTATTACTATCTATCTTTTCTTTTATTTTTATTTATCTATTCCATTTAATTATTTTTCTTTATTTCTCTTATTTAATTTTTATTTATAATTTATCTAATATTCAAAATATATTTTTTATATAATTTAATTAATATTTATTAATTAAAAAATACATTTGTAAGAACTTATACTCGATTCACTTATTTACATCCCTTTCAAATTAATCTATATAAATATTTCGAAGTAACATTATTGAGGTCGGTTCTTACAGACATACTCTTGGATCCAGACGAAGTTCCTGAGAATGTAGAATTGTAATAAATTTCCAAAGTTCAGATTAATAGGAATCTGTCATGGAGAAAAGTAAGGTTATTGGATTTATCGTAATTTTCAAAGTAGGGTTATAAGAGTAATTGTAATTTTCAAAAAATCAGGTTAATCTGAATATGAGAGTCACTGTCATTATAAGATTACCTGTCAGATTCATGGTACCGGCCCATACGTTGGCTCCCACTTCTTTCTCAACTGGTAATGATTCACCTGTCAAACTACTTTCATCCACTGAACTGCTTCCAGACATCACAATACCATCTAGAGGTATCAACTCGCCTGCTTTGACAGACAGCACCGTGTTGATGGCCACATCATCCACAGATATTTTCTCCCCAGTTTTTTCAATAACGGCTGTTTGTGAAGCTAAATTCATAATAGAAGAAATCTCTGCTCGAGCCTGCCATGAAATACCAAATGCCAAATAGAATTGTTAGCAAAATGGCAAACATTTATAAGCATCATCTAATTGTCTTGAGAGGAACGCAGTACCTTGTCACTCGATCTTGCTTCCAGCCATTCAGCAAATGTAAACAAAAAGACAATGGTACCTCCTTCCAAATAATCCCCCAAACCAAGAGTGCCTAGAACTGTTTCAAAGCCAACTAGCTTATTTAGAAAATTACTATCTACACCGATTATGGAATAATTATGCAGGTTGCCAATATGGCCTCATCTGTTAAAAGGTTTATAACAGTTACCTGCAATAAACATGAGCACATTTATGTCCAGCATGAAATTGCGGATGGCCAAGAAACTCCTGTGCATGATTGGAAAAATACCTACAGCTATGGCCCCTAGAGCCACCCACCGGAGAGGATGGTACAAATATTGGAACAAAGCTATGGCAAGGCAAAAACCAGAAGCTAGAGTGTAAGGACTGGGCCATTCTCTACCACTTTTCACTTGTCCAACTACACGAACACTTGCATCTAGCCTTGCTTGATTCAAGGCCTTAACTGTACAAAACCATGAGAAGGTTACTGCTGTGCATGTCAAAATTTTTTTGTTCATATATTTTATTTATTTCAAAACAAATAATCATGTTTCAGAACTATAAAAAGTTCAGATGTTGTTGACTATTTAACCTATTCATCTTATAATCTAAGAAAGCACATCTTTTTTATCATTGCCTGGAATACCAATCCACAAATATGGAAAAGCATTCATCAATTTCTTAAATTTCTTATTTTACAACACGACATGTATTACAAAAGATTCATACCTATGTGTGCTGCTTGAATAAGATTGGCATCATATGTATTGCAAAAGATTCATACCTATCTGTGCTGGTTGAATAAGACTGGCATCATACAGCACAGTCACTGTTTTTGAAGGCACATTGACAGAAACTTGTTCAACACCGCGCAGAGGCTGAAGAAGTCTCTCGATCAGAGACGCCTCCGAAGAACAGCAAATCCCCGACACGTTTAAAATCGTTTTACTCAACTCATTGTCACCAGCTGAGATGCCGGGAATTTGTGCATATTTCCCCATGTTATCACCAGCTGAGATCTCGGAAATTTGTGCATATGTCCTCATGTTTTCAGAGAATTTCCTTGGCAGGGCCTGAAACTGTGACAAACAAAATCAAAATCAAGAATAAGTTGCTGTTAATGAAGATTAAACGATATGGTTAAAACTTCCATATTTGGATTACCTTGGTTTTTGGGATTATCCCAGGCGAGCTTTAATGTTGGGCAAAAGAATGATTTGTAATTGGCAGAATGTTATCTTTGGGTTTGTGAAGTTTAGTTGACCTAATTATGTAAACGAAGGTTATTACCAGGATTATGTGAAGCTTGAGTTTGGAAGATTAATTCTTCTAACTTTGACTTCAATCCATTATGTAATCCCAAGTTCTAGGGTTCTTGCTCTTACAATCTCTCAGGTTAAAACGAATCTACGATAATTCTCAATGCTGGTTAGAATGAATCTAACGCTTAATATAAATCTTTCCCACCCAAAAGTGTGAACATGCTACAAACTGCAACTCATCCTAACCATTTTCTAACCCAAAACTGTCAGAACATGTTACAGGCGGGCAACTCCATAACCATTTCCTAACCCAAGACTCACTAATTTTGAGCGTCTGAGAGACTTCTCGCTTCTTACCTTCAATGAAATAAAGAAAAAAAAATGATTCCTTTGGTTGGATGCCAATTAACCAGTGACATCTTCAGGAAACAAACACAACTTTTTAAACTATATTCATATGCTAAAAGTAAATTAAATATTCCAATGTTCGGTCCACGATATTAATTAGTTAATGAACTGATGAGATACATTGATTGCTATATTTGTAATTGTCTGTTTAGGTGAGAGAGTCTTCTGCCGGGTTGCGCTGTAGTTTATATTATTATTTATTTTTTTTAAATAAAATTGAAAAATGACTATTTATTTTAAAAAATGATTATAAAGTTTGTAGTTTATATTATTTTTTTTTAAAATAAAATTGAAAATGACTATTTATTTAAAAAACGATTATAAAGTTTAGTAGGTTTGGGAATAAGCTTTTTGTTTTGAAAATTTCCTGGGGTTAGAAATGATGATAAAGATGAGTTTGTTTGTCTCGAAATATTGGTGAATAATATATTTGTTTTGAATTTTTTTGATTAGAAAATAATTAATAGGGAAGAATCAATTTGTTAGGGTTATTAATGTGAGGATATCTAATTAATTTTGAAAAATTGTAGTTTTTTAATGTTTTTTTTTAAAATGATATTTAAAGTGGTATATAAATTAGGAATGAATATAATTTATTATAATATAAAGGAGGATATAAATTAGTGCATAGAGGGGTTTCTTGTTTTACAAATAAGGGGGGTCTGATACGTATTTTGTTTTGTTGTATTTGGTTATAACCTTAAAATTATATTATTAATTATTAATTAATATTGAAATGTTCTATATGTACATATTCAGTGGTTAAATTAAGTATTGTATTTTTAATAGTGTTAATATTATGGAATTTGACATTTTCTTCTATTCTTCAATAATTCAACAAAATTTGATATTTTTATTTTTATGTAAGTTCTCTTGATTTACATGTAATTTTGAATGGAGTTTGAATACATTAGCTATCTAGTCATAGCCATACCACTCTCAATGGGGGAAAGAGTTGCCTCTATGAGAAGGATCATAGAGGGTGTCTTGGTTTAAATTGTAAGATTAAAAATTATAAAATGTTTTTGAATTTTATCTTTTTGAATTTATTGATTTTCTTCACATTTCTTTATAGGTGTTGTAGCTTCAAACTTTACATCTATATAACAATAGTGAGATGTTGTAGCTTCAAACTTCACATCTATATAAGATAATACATGTAATTTTTGAATGGAGTTTGAATACATTAGGCATCTAGTCATAGCCATACCACTCTCAATGGGGGAAAGAGTTGCCTCTATGAGAAGGATCATAGAGGGTGTCTTGGTTTAAATTGTAAGATCAAAAATTATAAAATGTTTTTGAATTTATTGATTTTCTTCACATTTCTTTATAGATGTTGTAGCTTCAAACTTTACATCTATATAACAATAGTGAGATGTTGTAGCTTCAAACTTCACATCTATATAAGATAAGAATAGTTACGAGAATCTTGAAGTGGAGCTTCCCTTTTCCCATTGGTTTACAATGGTGTCCAAGACAAACTAGGTCTTTGCACCCTATTAATCTTTTTCTCAATGCTATATAGTTTTGGTTACACTTGTTCTAAAGATGAAGGTCAAATCCAAGATTTTGCATGAAGTAATTTCCATCAAGTTGTTTTTGTCATAATTAGTGTAAATAATCTTTTTGGATTTGGTAATCATAACCCTTGTTTTGTCAATTTTTATATCATACTTGTCCTAAAACAATTGTCACTCCAGTTTTTCATTGTTAACTATTCAATTTCAACATAGCTGTTACCTCTTCTAATATATTCCAAAGGCTAACTCTAAGCACCATGTCAACCGATTTCCTAAAGTTAACAAAAGCAACACTAGAGATTGGTTTTATAATCATGACATTATTTTACAATAATCCTAAGGCTAAGTAAGTGGTCCATGGATAAATGATAGCTTCTAAACATGGTGTGGTCTTTAGCCATGTTTTTATAACTTTATAACCATATGCTGATGATATTTCCAAAATAATTCTAGATAACTTGGCTAAAAGAGTGCTTATCATAATGATCTTATAATTAGAGGTGTTGGCTTTATCCTCACTTTTAAAACACAAACAATAGATTGAGTTTTTATTCCATTTTTTTCTCCTTTTTTCATATTCATGGACACTCTGAGTACTTTCCTGTGATCCATGAATGGTAAAGGGGTAAACCGTTGGCCATAATTATGGAGCCTAACCCCAGCCGGATGAAGAGAGAAACCTATGGCCTCATGAAGTTTATGGGAGATAAAATGTCTCATGTTTGGCTCATGACTACTTAAGCTAACCCTTGGGGCCAATGATGCTTTGAGTCTAGGGTTTAGGGAAACTCTTGCACATTATTAAATTGAAGAGCTTGTGATTGTGAAGGATAAGGACAAGTCCTCTCATTTTTAGAATTCTTCCTTAATAGATTTTGATACTTTCATTTTTCGCTTTTGCAAGTAGCTTAAGCCAAATTCTATGTCTTAAAAATAAAATCTCTTCCTAAGTGTTGAGGGTTTAGTTATTGTACATAATTTTAGGAGACTCATTCAACTCTTGAGGTAGAAATTCCAGTGTCCAAAGGTAATCATATTATTATTTTTAGTTTTACAAGTTGGAATTTGCCTTCATAATTTTTAGGATCGACATAAACCAAAGTTATCAAGATTGTTTAGTATGGTTGTGAAAGTTATATCTGAAGGAAATATTTTTTTTAACTAAAATTATGTAGTTAGTATTGACAGCTCGCAAGCTAGTGCTAGTAGGAACTTGTAAGTTTGACAAGGGTCAATACATCCAAAGACACTCCCGTATGGAAGTCTTACTCTAAAGGGATGCCTACCTTGACTTTGGCAAGGGTTAAGATGTCCCAAGACACTTTCATATGGTGGTCCCACTTCAAGGAAATACCTACTCTTTAAACCTCATCATAGTAGGACAATATATTCATTAAAAACCTATAGACTCCCTCTAGTTTTAAACATGTGATCATCAGCGAGGAAACACAACTCTTAACATTTGAATCCATTCTTTTTTTTTTTTTTTTTTTTTTTTTTTTTTTTTTTTTTTTTTTTTTTTTTTTTTTTACAAAGTCGGGTATTGATATATTATAAAACTTCAGCGGACGAATCTTGATACATATGATAATAGATTCATAGAGAAGGGGATCCAAAATGGGTGCGCAGACCCTTGATCCGAATCAGAAGACTTGTAGAATAAGACTAGAAAGAGATAACAGCTATATTGCCGGACAAACTAGCCTACAAGAAAGCAAAATTTGCAAGACATAGAAAGATTTACATCTGCTGGTTTACTGAATCATCGAACTGGGGCTCCTTTTTCTCGCCGATTTTTGTCGATGCCTCACCGTGCATGCTTTGGGTCATTGCTTTTATGTGGGTTATTGCTTCCTCCAGATGATTACATTTTTCCTTGAGGCCTTCAATCTCCGCACGCTGTTTCTCCAACTTTTTCCTCTTGGACTTACTATCAGCCTGAAATTCTTCCTTAAGGTTGTTGAAATGTTTTACAAAGCGAGCGATCATAAAGCAACGGGCTTTGCACAGCGTGCAGCTGCTGTTGGTTATTACTCGCTCCAGAGGATCTTCCGCCATAGCTGTACTAGCCTTTAAGATTGCTTGGAGAGTTTGAAGTGGAGAAAAATATAGAGTAGCAGGGGGGGAGGGAATATAGGGGGAGAGCAGAAGCAGGGACCTGGCAGCGGGGCTGTGAAAAGCACGCAGAAGGGAGCAAGAAGGGAGGAAGATGGGAAGATGAAAATGCCCAGAAGGGGAGAAGCAAAGAAGTAAGATGAGGCTGCTCCAGAGAAACAGAGAAACTGTTAGCGAAAATGCATAAAATAACACAAAGGCCACTGCTATTACCACTGGTGCTAGGAGAAGATCGCCTTCTTCCGAGGCTCCAATAAGAACTGAGGTGCGAACTGGGGAGTGCCTGCTGCTTTCTGGAGAGAGCGCTTATGGTACCCAAGCCTTTACTCTTATGATCGAGGTGGATTGGAGCACTGATGTGGAGGAAGGGAGAAGAGTTCAGGTGGATATATAATGGGCCGAGGGTCTGATCTTTAGAATCTGAGGGATGCGGGTTAGAGATTTTTTTGAGAATGATGTCTTGATTAGGATCTCTTGTGCAGTCAAGGTAGATTACGAAGGGACTAATGCCTAACCTCTGATTGGGGTTGTCACGGGAACTCTGCCTGAGCAAAAACCCGTACCAGATTCTATCATCGGTGCAAATATCCTTTACAACAGTCTTGATGAAAAAGTTGACAGAGTCAGCGAGGGAGGAGTCAGAGGGCTGATTATCGTCTTTGGGAGAAGAAGGAGACGAGATTGAAAGGTGACTGATATACACAGGATTCCCATGCGCTGCTGTAGGATGGGTCACTTTAAGGGATTGATTTAACATAAGTATGATCGTTATCACGTACCTGGCTGATAGTTCTGTTGACTGCCCTGTTGGCAAATGAGTCAGCCTCCATATTGTTGATTCTCAGGACATGTTTGAAGGTGGTGTCGCCCAGATGAGTTAGATTATCCATGATCCGGAGTTTAATGTTGCTGAGTGCATATTTTTTGAATTCTCCTCCTGTTGCCACTGTAGCTATCACAGTAGCCGAGTCACCCATGATGATTGGGTTCTAGATTTGCATTTGTTTCATGATGCTGGTGCCTAGAAAGAGGCTGTAAGCCTCTGCCATATTATTCGACATTTGCCCCAGGCCCCATTCGTAAGTTACTAGGATTTTGCCATGCTGATCTTTAATAATGCCTCCTGCCCCAGCTTTCCCTGGATTATTTTTGAGGCTCCATCGAACTGTAGAATGGTTCTCTTTTGGTCATGAATCCAATGGGATATTTCTTCCTTAGTGCCCTTGAGTTTCCAGATGTTTCACTTCTTGCCAACTGTTGGAGGGGGTTGCTTAATTTTGTTGTAGATTAAACTAAAAGAATTGAACCAATCAACCTCCTCCTTCTGCCAGTTGGATCGATCTGGTTGAGAAACAACATTGGCGCTTACCATTTCTGAAATAAGGCCGATTGTTTTTGCCGGAGTTCTAGCTGGGTTTGGCTTCTGATTGTTGAAAATGCAGTTATTCCTAGTAAGTCAGATTTGCCAGCTAAGAGTTGGGGGAATGCATTTCCACAAACGGGTGTGATGGGCCTTGCTTTTCCTGGAGTGAGGGTAGCATTTCTCCCAGTCTCTGTGGAAGGTAGTGAGCTGATCAATATCCTCCCTTATTCTCAACGGACTGGTGATTTGTTTCCAACAATTTTGTGCATAAGGGCAATCTAAAAAGAGATGCTGACTACTTTCATCTTCTGCCCGACAGAGGCAACAGATAGAGGGGCCTTGAATCCCTCTTTTTTTGAGATTCTCAGCAGTGAGAATCCTACCTTTGAGAAGAGTCCAGGTGAAGAATTTGATCTCTGGTAGACATTCATTATTCCACACAGCTGAGCGGAGATTCCAGTTGCCGAGGTTGGAGCTTCCCTGGAGAAGTTTGTACCCTTTTTTTACTGTGAAGTTTCCTCCACTTGGATCCCATATGAACCTATCACACGCATTTTTGCTTATGGGTGTAGCCCCCGCTAGGGAGATCTTTAGGTCGGCCCATTGATCCCTGAGGTTGTTTGGAAGATGGAGCTCCTTCCAATCAAGCTAATTGTTATGATCCCAAGTGGAGATGTCGAATAGAGAGGTTAGGATTTTTCCTTCCATCCAAGCTTTTAAAGTGATGAATTGCTGAAGGAGATTTTTTGGCTTCATTCCCATAATTCTATCCATCCATATGCTTGTTTCTTTTCCATTCCCTGGCGATTTGGAGATGTGGTTTTTGAATTGGGGGAGGACTTTTTTAATGAGTTTCTAGACTGAGGTGCAAGGTCTTTCTGCAATTGCATCCAAGAGGAGATTTGAGTTTATCCCATTAAGATATTTCCTTTTCATTGCTTCGACCCACCAAGAACCCTTTCCTGTAAGTATTCTCCAGATAAATTTGAATCCCATCGCTTTGTTGGAGAGACGAGGAATTTTGATAGTTAAGCCCCCTTTTTCATAAGGAAGGGTGACTTGATCCCATTTGACAAGACTGAACTTTTTTGAGTCATGCTTTCCTCCCTGCCAGAGGAAACTTCTCATGATTAGCTCCATGTGCTTGTGAGCGCTTGCGGGAGCCAAAGTGACTGCATATTGGTATATAGGGAGGGCTGAGAGGAGAGCCTTGAAGAGAGTAGTTCTGCCCGCCAATTTTAGCGGGGACAACCCCCAACTTTGAGGAAGACCTCTCATTTTTTCTATTTGCTTGATCCATATTTCAGACTTGACTATTTCTTTTGCTAAGGGCAGACCCAAATAAGAGAAGTAACTCCAATTTCTTTGGACTGGGATGTCCATGATTGAGGAGATTCTTTGCATAATTAGAGGGGGGACATTCCACGTGTATATTTTACACTTGTTGTTATTCAACATTCCCCCTGAGGCTTCCAGAAAGTTGTCCAGAGTTTTCTTGAATCTTCTGGCCATTATGCTTGAGGCACCCCCTATTAAAAGAGTGTCATCCGCAAAGAGCGAATTATTAATTTCTTTGATCCCCCTTGCTATGCTAATCCTTGTGATCTCCTTTTGCTTTCGAAGGTTTTCCAGATGGATGCTCAAAGTTTCAGCCATAATAATGAAAAGAAAGGGCGAGAGCGGGCAACCTTGCCTCAGTCCTCTAGTGCTTCTGAAGTAGCTGTTGGGTCTGCCATTTATGAGGGGGGCGGTCTAGGGGTTTGAAATGCACTCCATAATGATGTTAATGAAATTGTGGGAGATTCCGAATTTCTTGAGGACATTGACCAGGAAGTGATGGTTGACTCTGTCAAATGCGTTTGCCATGTCCAAGTTTATAATCATACGTCTTTCTTTTCTGTTGATGCTGCTGTGGATTGCCTCTTGAATCAGAATGACATTGTCGGTGATTTGTCTTTTAGGGACGAAACCGCCTTGATTTTCAGATATTAGAGAGGGGAGGAGCTTTTTTAATCTGTTTGCCAGGATTTTGGTTGCAATTTTATAGGAGACATTGCATAAGGAGATAGGTCTAAAACGATTAAAGGAGAGGGGATTGGAGTCCTTGGGAATAAGCGCTAGATGGGAGGATTTGGTATTTTCTCCCATCTTATGTTTTTTGAAAATATTTCTAACCATTCTGACAAAGTCTTTTTTGATTATGCCCCAGTGATTCCTATAGAAAGCAACCGTGAAGCCATCGGGGCCAGGGGTCTTATCCAGTTGCATGCTGAATGTGGCCAACCTAATTTCCTCCTCCGTGACTTCCTGATCCAGATCTCTATTTTGGGTATCGGTGATTTTACTCTCAACTGGGGAGAGAAAATCCGTGATGTTCGAAGACTGAGGGCATGCAGATAAGAGAGACTTAAAGTGATTGTGCACTACTGCTTTAATTTCCTCTTGCTCGCTGATTTCTTTCCCCTATGCTATGATTTTGTCAATTTGGTTTCCGGCTCGTCTGAGCTTAGTGCTGTTGTGGAAGAATGAAGTATTTCTGTCGCCAGCTCTGAGCCATAGGCACCTTGATTTCTGTCTCTGTTCTTCCTCATCCTCTTTATTTTGCTTGTAGAGTTCCCTGTACATTTCATTTTCCCTGAGTTGGTATTCCTTTGAGAGTTGGTTGTCCTCTTTTTCTTGATTCCACTGTTCCATTTGCCTGTGTAACTCTGCTCTTTTTTGGTTTTCCTTCGCTGCGTTCTCTTTAGCCCAATGTTTAATTGCAGCTCTTAATGATTTTAGCTTGGTTTCCCAAATGTAATGGGGAGAGCCAATGACTTTAGTTGCCCAGTGATCTTTGATGAGCTTTTTGAAATCGTCCTTTGAGTCCTAGGATTTGTTGTATTTAAAGGGAAGGGGCCCAAGATTTCTACCATTTGCTAAGATCATAACCACAGGCTTGTGATCTGAGGCAGAGGCGTGGATTATTTTGCTTTTAATTGAGGAGAAGCCTGCAACAATTTTTTCGTGGATTAGTATTCTATCCAATCTCTCTTTGATGTTGTGAATTCCAGTTCGCTTGTTGCTCCATGTGAATTTGCCATTGATAGGAGGATGTCGATGAGATTGTAGGTTTCTATTATTGCTTCCAGCGAGTCTCTTGATGGGTCAGCAAGAAAGTTTCCGCCTATTTTTTCCTCGCTGTTTCTTATTAGATTCATATCTCCACCCAAAAAAATGTTCCTGTCTTGAGAGTTCTGCAGCTCTAAGTTGATGGATTCCCAGCAGTAGACTTTATCCATGTAATGGTTCGGGGCGTAAATATTAAGTATGGTGTATTCTTCATTTGAGACTATATTTTTGATGTCTGTTCTCAGCCACCAGTTGCTAGCTTTGTGGCTTGTGAGATCCCATTTTATTTTGTTCCATAGGGTTCCTATTCCTTCTGAGGCGCTGATTGAGTCTGTAGCTGTACCTGTGAAATTTTTGAATCTTTTGGTGTGACTTAGGAAATCTTGGTTGGACATTTTGGTCTCCTGGATTAAGAAGAGATCTGGCTGCTCTTGATTGATTAGATCCCGAGCTGCATTTGTTTTTAGAGAGGAGCCCAGTCCCCTGCAGTTCCAAGAGACCAAAATCATTACTTACTTATTTTTTGGTGAGCCCCGGTCCTCTCCTTTGTCTTTTCCCCACTTCCTTTTTGTTTGCCCAAAAATGAGTCCATCGGCTATTGAGTTCCCGTGGCCATTTCTTTTGCTGTTGTTTCGTCTCTTATCTCCTTATTTGACTTCCTACCTGCTTTTCTCGGTGGATCCGAGGTGAGGCTTGCTTCTTTCATTTTGTTTCTAGTGAGAATGCGGTCTACAGAGGGAGGAGGGGAGGGCGGAGGCTGGGATGACTGCGAGGGTAGTAATCTGGGGAGAGGGAGGGGAGGGGAGGGGGTCTTCGACTGAGAGGGATTCAAAAGGATTGGAGGAAGAGGGGAAAGGATGATTTGAAATAGGGTGGGGGAGGGGAAGGGTTATCTAGGGGTTCTGGAGAAGGCTTAGAGCTAGGACCTTGGAGGGGGGGATTTGATTTCTTTTTCTTAACCTGTTCCCATGAGCCTTTAGGGTTTTAAGAGTTTTCATTTGAATCATTTGCTTTTAACTTGCTACATCTATTTGCAAAGTGTCTGTATTCGTGACATACCTTGCATTTGAAGAGAAGTTGCTCATAGTCTAGCTGTTGTATATGGGTCCATTGGTCCACTTTGATCTTGATGGCTTATGGCAGGCCTTTCCCTAGGTCGACTTCAACGCAGATCCTTGCGCAGGTGTGCATGTTTTCCTTCGGTTCGGATCTGTCAATGTATTTTCCTACCGCGTTCCCGATAGCCTTTACAGATTCGTCCCCCCAACAATGTAGAGGAAGATGAGGAAGACAGACCCAAACTAGAACTGCATTAGGGATGTCCATTTCCGGGTCGAAGTTAGGAGTCCATCTGTTCAAATAAAGATCTCTCGAATCCATGAAGTAGGGGCCATTTTTGAATATGAGGTTCCGGTCCTCTTTTGATTCAAAAAGGAAGGTATAGAAGCCTCGACCACAGAATCTAATGGTGATTTTCCCTTGTATTATCGTGTTCCAATTACGTTCCACCCATTTTTGAACTACTCTGGGAGAGGGCCAAAGGCCAGTGAACTGGCCGACGAGACCCTCGTCAGCTAAAGTGATTGCCGCCTTCCTTGGGAGACTAGGAGGAAGGGATACTTCAGGAATTTCATCTAGTTTCTTGACAAACTTGGATGCTGAGGGGCGGATTCTAGAGGAAGCATTCTCAGGGATGAGAGACGCGAAGAGTTTCTCAGATTCTTCAGGGTCATGAGCCGAGGAGGGGTTGGACCCAGGCATGGCGGCAGAGGCCAGCCCTAGGCTGGTGGGGGAGAGAACGAGCGCAGGAAAAGGATGAAGGAGGGCCTCGAGGCCGGGACTGAGCAGGAGGCTGGAGAGGGCACAGGACTGGGGAGGAGGGCCCAAGGGGGGCCTGCAGGAACAGGATCGGACCCAGCAGCGAAGCTGCCAGGCAGGGCCAAGGGGAGTCGGGAGCCTGTCAGGGGTCAGGCGCGCGCAACCATCTTCTCATCTCTTTAGTGTTATCATCCTTCTACTTTTTCATAAAGACGAGAAGAGATTTCTAGCATAAAAGGTTCTATATTAACTAGAAGAAGTATGTTGAAGGTGTAACACCCTTCGGGGTAAACGTGCATATAAAAATAATAACCGGAATAGAAATACAAGAAGCATATCAACCATCAAAATACATATATACATCAGTACGTTTGCACATGAAAATCAAGGGAATAAATTTTCATTAATAATTCAATGAACCAACTGGTGATGGAACTACCATGTTCCACCCGATCATAGATTGGTTGAGCCAAGTCTCTCTTCAGCCAATCACCCCCATGTTGTATTCAAAGCATGAATGTGGGACTCATAGAACACATCAAAAACACCAATCGATGTGGATGCCACCAGATTTCTCCACCTACACCGTGAGGAATTTGAGTGCCTCCTAGTCTCTCAGGTTTTACCGTGCATCTACAGCCTGATCTAGGGATCACTAGGCCCTACACTGAGACATTCTCTCCAACCTTTACCATGCATTCCCTCCCGAAATCACTAGGCCTAATAGACAGAAAATCCACCTCTTGGATTTATCGTATATTGGGCCATTCACTGGAAAGGATTCCTAGGCCCACCGAGGCACACAATCTGGCTTTACCACAACCCACAGTCTGGTTCAGGGGTTACAAGGCCAGTGGCTTCATGCATCCTTATTTTGGTTCAGGGACCACTACCACCATGTGTTTTTCAATTCAGAGATCCACCCCACTCAACTTTGAATCCAATCCAGCCATCCCCCACAAAACGCATGAGAGAACCCATCTCATCAAATCTATTAGGAAATGGCAAGGCTAGACTGAAAATACTGTCACATTGGGAAAAACCCATGCCATGGTAGAAAAGAAACACATGAAATCCCATGCATGCTAAATATATCAAGGAAAATACACATGCAAGTTGATACCTACAATCAAGCCTATTGTAGCCACTTGATCCTGCCTTTCCGTGCTTGATCTTTTCTCCCTCTTACCTTCTTTTCCTTCTTGCTCCAATGCCAAAGTGCTCCAAGAAAGCTCTAAGTTCCAAGAGTATGAGAGAGAGAGAGAATAATGAGATATCTCCAAATCTAAACTGACCAAGTCTTCCCCACTGATTCTCATAAGCCTTTTTATTAATGAGGCCTCTATTTTCTTCATTTTCCATTATTTTCCTTCAATTTCCTCCTCACATGCAACATGTGGCCTTTCAGCTTCCTTTTCTCCTAATTTCCTTTATTTTCATAAATAAATGTGCCAAAATACCTTTTTGCCTCTTTAATGCCTTAGCCATTGAATTTTCCATAAAAAAACAAAATGAACACACACTAGGATGTCTTGCCTACCATTCATCTTGGAATACATGTCCCATCATCCGTGGTATTTGTATATTTTTTACATGGAATTTTCACTAGGGCTGTTACAGAAGGCATGCTTGAGTTGTTTAAGATGCATAGGACTATTCTAGTTAATACTCCATCTCAAGAGGGAGTATTTCCTTATAATGACATAAATCCTAAGATTAAGAAAGAAGAAGAAGAAATATTTTGTGAGCAGGTTTATGGCAAATTTAACTGAGCAATATTGGAAAATTGTTAAAAACATATTAATTAAGGTCTACAAGACAACAATGACCATGTTACTCATTATGATGGAGAAGGAAGTAATGAGATTCAAGTGCATGTGTTTGTTGACTATGACTTTGGTAGTGATGTGGACAAGGGAAGGTCCACAAATGCCTTAGTTTTACCTTGTTTGAAGGTGTTTTAAGTTGGAGGAAAAAAAAATGAAAGTGGTTTCTCAATATAGTACACATAAATAAAAAAATTCTATTATGGCACCTTTCAAAGATTTTTTTTTTACAATGTTATGTGGAGATATTGATTTCAAAGAAGGGCACATGCATTGAAGGTGACAAACAAAGTGTTATTGATTTGATAAAGAATCCCAAGTTCCATATAAGAACAAAGTATATCAAAGTAAAATTTCACTATATCAAAGATGTTCAATTAGGTATTCTAATACTAATCAAGGTGAAAACTCAAGATGATGACATGGATGCTTTGACTAAGGCTTTGAAATGGAAACAAGGTTTTTTCGTGTAAAGGCAAGGTGGGCATAAAACCTTGTAAGGGTAATTTTAAAGTAGGAATTGTTGGTGAGTGTGTCAATTATTTCTCAGAAATTGTTGATATTAATGACTATGATAGGTAAATATAATTATTATCATATATGGGTTATATTTTTATATACTCATTCCCTTAAACGTATTGTTGAGTGTAACAATCCTTTTTCGACCCCTCTTGTGAATGACACTATGAATTGTAATTCATGTAAAATAATGTGGAAATGGAAGATATGGCTGAGTTGGAGGAGGGGACACAAATTCAAAGACTAGGGAGGAGTTTCATGTGCAAAGTTTAAGCCCAAACCCAAGCCACTTCATTTATTCACCTACCCATCTCCCTGAAAAATTAAATGGCCTACTAGTGTAGAAATTGAGGTTGTTTATGGGTAGCCTGTGACATGCCCATGTTGTCCTTAATCTTGTGGGATGTGTTGAGGAAATCAACACGCAATAGAGGGACATAAATAAGTGGGAGTAGGGATAGGGGAAGGGGTTTGTTGGCATAATGCATGTTGGATTTTGAACAATTAAAGGGGAGGAGCAATTGGTTGGAACGAATGCTCATGTTTGAATTTTTTTCCCCATGTTGTGAGTGGGTGGAAATTTGGGTTGTCACAAGAGAAAGCGAGTGGCGAAAGAAGAATGTAGGCACATGACAAGAGCACTTGGGAGAAATAGTGAGGTAGAAATCATTGTTGGAAAATGGGACAACTTTCCCTATGTTTTTAGTGATACCTTACCTATGTGTTGGTGATAATTCTACCAAGAGAGATCAGGGAAATATAGACTCCCTCAATACTAGCTTGGAGGTTGAGAAAACAACCTTTAGAGTGAAATCAAGTTCTTAGAATTAAGAGGACCTTTCCTAAATCTTGGTTGATTCCCTGTGATTGATTTTTGAGAGTTTGAGTGAGTCATTGTGATGCTCTATAATTGGGAGTAGTTAATAGAACATATGAAAAGTGAATTCCTCCTAATGAATACCTATCTGGTTGATTGATGGTGTGAATACACTTAAGCACTTAACTCCTCAGACTCTACATCTGGCTCAAGGGTGGTTAGCAACAAGAAATATTGCGGTGCAACTAGCCTATGATTGGGTGGAGATTTGAAGTCCCTCCTCTAGTTTCCAACCATTTCAAAGTTAATTATATGTGTTTATTCATGTATTTATTTGCATCATGAATGACTAATGTGTATTCCTACCATATCCAAGTAAGAGTTTTTGATTTATTATATAGCCATGGTTGACTAGCTATCTAGTGTATTTATGGAGAAGATGAGTTGTTTGATCTATGTGGTTGCAATATTATTAACTTAGTTGTAGGTTTCTTGATGTGTCCATGACTGATGATCTGGGAACAATTAGGGTTAATTTGTTAGTTCACATATTTCAGTGATATTTTACGTTTATGAGTTTGGGAAAATTTCCTATTACAATGATGTTTGTGGGTTCTCTCTTGAGAAACTTATATTATATGGGGTGTGAGTGTACCTTCTCCACACATGAGGGGACTATTGATATCCCTAAATGTCCATGATGAGTGCTTATTTCTATGTCCTCATGGTTATGTGGGGCTAATGGATCTATGTGTTTACTTTTTGGATGCATGGGATAAAAATTTATTTACATGAAGATGCATTGTCGTCCAATATGCTTCATTAAATATATTATGCATTGTTAATGAAGGAATAGAGATATTACATGATTGTGTATGCCAATTTTATGAATCTAGTTAAATTGTTGTGATGCTTGTGTAATTCAATGGTTTTAGAGCCATAGTCGTCAAAGGGTCTCTGTTTATGTGGATTAAAGAGTTTTGTTGTTTAAAGAGTTCTATATGGCATGCTAAGAAGAATCATGGATTTTTGTTGTGCATGGATAGTTGTTGCTTTCTTTACTCCATGAGTGTTGTTGGTGATGGATTGGCTTCTTATAATGTTTGTCAATAGCTGAAATTATATCTCTATAAATATGTTCCTTCACTAGTTAACACTTGAAATGAGTTGTGATTGACTTAATGATGTATTCATGTGAATGTGCAAGTTTTGGGTAGAGCTAGGCTCCTCAGAGAACCTTGATTAAATCCCAAAAACAAAAACAAAATCCAAGAAATTGTTATAATCTAATAAGAAATCACCTTTGTATCGAAGCTCAATTTAGGTAATCTAGATATATCAACAAATCTAGATATCTGTGAGAAATGGAAAGAGATATTATGCAGTGGGACTAGATCTAAATGGGCCAGATATAATTGAAAAGGGATGAGCTAGATATATCTAGGGTGGGGCCCAGTTTGGGTAACCTCGTGAGGCCGGATGAGTAAGCTAAGCTGAATATTTGGGAAGTGGCATATGTGGTTTTTGTTACTGCTCAAACTTGCAGGGGTCCTAACAGGGGGTCCTATAGGGAAACTACTAGGTCAAGGGAAATAGTGGGGAGATCACCCATTGTCACCTCAACTAAGGATCCATGTTATTTATGGACTTTCACTTATGGCAGGATACCTGGTATAATGAGGATCACGAAGATGAACGGATCAATGATAGGGTGAAAGGTGCTCCTAGAAGATTATTCACAAGATAGGCTCAAATGTATGGCTAACTTGCTTGGAAAACAAGATGAAATACTCTCTTGGAAGGGTTTGGGATAATCCCAAGGGCTAAGATCATTGTGGAAACTTAGATACGAAATGGCCTTTGTGGAATTATCCTCAAAAGGTTGTGGGGCCACACAAGACCAAGTGAATCCAAAATTAGGTCAAGGGGATGGAATTTATCATCTAAGGGTGTGATTGACCTAATTGAGGGGGGGATACAGGGATTAAAGGAGAAATTTTATTTGAATTTGATGCAGTAATACCAATGAGGTCACTAGACAAGGGAAGCCTAGGGCAAGAAACAATCCCTGATCTAGGGCTTGCAATATCTTGAGATCCCACTGTTGGATTTGCTTCAAATTTGGAGGGCCTCTAGAGAAAACTCCAACAGAGTTGTGGACCAAAAATCAAAATATTTGGATGAATAGATTGTGAGATAAGTGATACCATAGGTGACCTATGTAGGTTAGGGCTAGAAAGAAAGAGAGAAGGTGAAACAAAAATATGCTTTAGGGTGATAACCTATGGAGGACCAGTGCCTAATCCTTTGGGAGAGATGAAGTCATGGAAGATCAAGAGCTTGGATTTATTTCCACTTGTCATTGGGCCTGATGAAGTCCTTAGGTGCCATAACGAGAAATAGGACTCCAAAATGTATTGGACAAGGGGTTGGCCCTTGTTCTCCAAATAATAAACCAGTGGTGCTCCCAATGGGTGTGGGGGCACGCAAGCATCCTCACGGGTCTCCAAATAGATCTAAGATGCATGGATACCATCTGAAAGGGCTTAAATGATGGTGTAATTGAGGCAACATCATCATACAGGTCGTGAGTCATTTGTTGAGTGCATGATACAATTGTGGGGCCAATTGGGCATGGTGAATTAGGTGCATCTTCCTTGTCCAATAGATGAAACTAGAGCAATCTATGAACATCTTTGGGGATCCATAGAATGTTTTCTACTACTCTGGAGACCCATGGATCTCTACACACACCCTACATGTGCCAATGTAGCCCTTTATAGATTTAGGACCCCGTATAGGGAGACCAAACCCAAAATGGAGATCATTTGCAATCCTTCATAAGATCCAATGTGTTCCCTTGCCTTCCAACACAACAAGTCATTTAAATAAATTGAGTTAAAGAGATTACAAACCATGGATAACAGGTGGGAACTTCATAATGGCATGCCCTTCCATAGTTGGCTTTGGTATGTGCTAATGTCTCCGATCTCCAAGGGGGGTTAACCAAGTGCCGTATTAGGTGGTTTCTGTTTTTAAAGGGGATGATATGTCCAAGGTACATCCTTCAAATGGTGGTGGCATGTGATAAAGTGATGGAACATAATAGGGGATGGAGGGCACAATCATGGGTCACATTCCAAGGTACAAGGGTAGCTAATAAAGGGGAAGGCCACACTTGGGTATATAATGTATAAGAGGGAGAAATCGTGGTACATGAGTTACCCCAACCTTGATTTTTCCACCCTTGTTCATTTTCCTTTTTCCTTTTATGATTTTTCTTTGGTTAACTGCTCGGGGCTCAAGGAGTAAGAGCATGATATGTAAAGTAAAGCAGCGGATACCTCCTTTGAGGTGGGGCGATTCATTGCCCACCAGGGGTTGGGGTAATCATGGGTTCCTGAATGATAAAAGAGGTGCATCTAGGGCCTATAGGAACCAAGGTGATGCCCATGAGAATGGGGTAGAGCTCATGCATTGGATTTTTCCCACGTGCTAAATGTGTTTGTGATGGTCATCTTTTGCATTTTGTGGTACATTTTCCTATTGAATGTGGCCAATTATTCTTTTAATTTTATATTTAGCTGCATCAACTTTCGGGGCATCATTCCAGGCTTGACCCAAGGTGTGGGCAAGGGGAAGGGGAGGCTAACCCTATGTGGACCTAGTGGAGGAATGTGGACCCAGGTGGAGAAATGATGAATGGGGTTATAGTGAGCAAAAGGAAAGTGATGTATGTGGATGAGGCAGTGGGACCACATAACCAAAATCTAGGTTTCCCATGAAGTACCGTCCCAAGAGACCAAAGGCCAGTAAAAGAGATCCCACAGGACTAGGGTCCAAGGGTAACATCCAAAAGAGTTCTAGGGGACAAGAGCACAAACCTAGCCCACTCTTTTCGTCAAATACCCCTATTAATTCATGCCCAAAAGTCTCCATGATAAGTAAACTACAATACTCAACTACCAAATGAAAAGGAATACCTTTAGGTTTGGGAGGCCCACCTTCAAACATATGATCAGATAGATGGGTGGGGGATCACATGGCTAGCTCAGGTGGCA
>APFE030753023.1:0-17462 GCA_000404065.3 Pinus taeda
GAATGGGAAACAAAATATCACATATTGAAGAGCCTCATGACAATATTACCATGTTTCTTATATTTATAAAGAAAAATAAGAAAAAAATAATTTCGAAAACAAAATCCAAGATGATGTGGAATGCAACACATTCACAAAGAATATGTCGTTTATTATGTAGAAATTATGGTGTAGAATTGCAACTGCTCATGAAATTTTAGTCAAATCACAAGACAAAATCTTAATCTACTGCTTTGTAAAATTCAATTCACAATTTAAAACCACAAGCGGAAACATGTATAAGAAAAACACACATACATACCGTATTTTTCGAGTGGAAAGCAACTGTTAAAAAACCCTTATATTTTCTTACATGAATTTGATGTAAATAAAGAAGTATTACAATTGCTTGCTCACTCTGAGCACAACTTGCAAGTGAATAACCTATCTCTCTACTCACTAAGAAGCTCTGACCCAAACTTAGTCAATTTTTTCATCTACTTGAGCCCCTATTTCCTTGTGCAATTCCTTGAGAAATTAAGCCCCTATTATTTAGTAAAATCCTCAAATTGATTGTGCAATTCCCAAGGTCAACTCGAGACCTCGAATTCTTTGCATGCACTAGCTATTTTGGGTTGATTGATCAGTTAACTGGATGAACACTGAGTTTCACTAAAGTCCCATTGAACAACTAACCTTCCACTAGTTCCTCCAATAGTTAGAACTAGTTTAAGTGAAGAAAACTTGAAATAACTAACCTTGATTGCGACAAATTAGCAATCACACATGCTTAACTGAACTCTAACTCCTCTAACTCAAATTTATTGATCTACCTGAATGACAAGAACCATGTCACGTATGTTAATTGCATGCAAGTTGTCTGCTAATGTGGAAATTCATTTTTTCTCAATTTAATCAAAGGCAAACTCAAATTGAGAATTTCTTGCTGCATTTTTCAACACTCTCTCTTCACAAGAAAGGGATTATCAACCACCTCTATCCTACACCCATTGAACTCAAACTTTCCTCTTGATAAGGCCTTTTTCAAAATGTCAGTATCTTGTTCCTCTCTCAAAATTTATTGTAGCAAGATTATCCACCTCTGCACACAGTCCTATAAATGGTGATACCAAATATCTATATGCTTGGATCGATCGTGAAATACATGATTATTGGAGAGATTGACGCAACTCTGATTATCACATTAGATCATAGTTGGATCCATCATCTAGCAAAATAGTCCCACAAGTATCTTTCTCATATTACCTCACATGATGCTTGACTTGGACCCATGTATTTAGCTTCTGCTAAGCTAAGCACCACAAATATTTGCTTCTTGTTGTACCATGAAATAGTTGTAGACCCAACATTGAAAATGCCACCTGATGTATTATTTCAATTTGATGGACTCCTTGCCCAATTTGCATCTATGAAGCCACACAGATTCACTCCCTTTATCTCTCTGTACCATAATCCAAACTAGGTAGTGCCTCCAAGGTACCATAAAACATGCTTAGTTTCCTTCCAAAATACTTTGGTTGGCCTAACCATAGCTTGGCTCAACTGGTTGAATGCACATCACATATCTTGTCGTGTGTTCACAAGGTACATTAGTGAACCCACTAGCTATCAATAAATAGTAGCATCCACTTCCTCACCTGAAGTGGCATCCTCCTTCCTCCAGTTGGTCACTAGTTCCCCATCACCTTGCCATACTTCCAACCCAAGGAAGTAGTGCATGATACCCATGTCCTTGATTTCAAATTCTCTTGCAAGGTCCTCCTTGCAAGATCTAATCAACTGCTCATAACTAGTTAAAATCAAATCATCAACATATGAGACAATAATAGGAAATTTAGCTTCTACGAAGATGAATAAAGAAGTATTACAATTGCTTGCTCACTCTGAGCACAACTTGCAAGTGAATGACCTATCTTTCTTCTCATTCAGAAGCTTTGACCCAAACTTAGTCAATTTCTTCCTCTTCTTGAGCCCCTATTTCCTTACGTAATTCCCTGATAAATTAGGCCCCTATTATTTAGTAAAATCCTCAAATTGATTGTGAAATTCCCTAGGTTGATCATCTAATTGCATGCAACACTTGTACTCTACTTACTATTGTATGATTGATGTTACATTTCCTTAGAATCTCCACCACAACTAGAGAACTTGAATTATCTGCATGCACTAGCTATTTTAGGTTGATTGATCAATTAACTAGATGAACACTGAGTTTGACTGAAGTCCCATTAAACAAATAACTTTCCACTAGTTCCTCCAATTGTTAGAAGTTGTTTAAGTTAAGACAACCTGAAATAACTAACCTTAATTGCTACAAATTAACAATCACACATGATTAATTGAACTTTAACTCCTCTAACTCAAATTTATTGATCTAACTGAGTGACAAGAACCATGTCACCTCTATTAACTGCATCGAAGTTGTCTTCTAATCTGGAAATTCATTTATTCTCAATTTAATCAAAGGAAAAATCAAATTGAAAATTTCACACTGCATTTTTCAACACCCTCTCTCAGCAAGAAAGGGATTATCAACCACCTCTATTCTACACTTATGGAACTCAAACTTCCCTCTTGACAAGGCCTTTCTCAAAATTTCAGCATTTTGTTCCTCTGTCGGAATGTATTGTAGCAAAATTATCTGCCTCCGCACACAATCTTGTGAATGGTGATACTAAATATCTATATGCTTGGATTGATCGTGAAATACATGATTCTTGTAGAGCTTGATGAAAATTTGATTATCACATTAGATCATAGTTGGATCCATGATCTAGCCAAATAATCCCACAAGTATGTTTCTCATATTGGTTCACATGATGCTTGAATTACAGCCATGTATTCAGTTTCTTACAAGCTGAGCGACACAAATATTTGCTTGTTGTTGTTCCATGAAATAGTTGTAGAACCAACACTAAAAATTCCACTTGATGTATTATTTGAATTTGATGGACTCCCCACCCAATTTGAATCAGTGAAGCCACACAAATTCGTCCCCTTTATCTCTCTGTACCATAGTCCAAACTGGGTAGTGCCTCTGAGGTACCATAAAACATGCTTAGTTTCGTTCCAAAATAATTTGGTTGTCCTAACCATAGCTTGGCTCAACTAGTTGAACACACATCACATATCTCATCATGTGTTCACAAGGTACATGAGTGAACCCACTAGCTACCAATAAATAGTAGCATCCACTTCCTCACCTGAAGTGGCATCCTCCTTCCTTCAGTTGGTCACTAGAGGTGTCTCCATGGGTTTGTAACTCTCCATGTAGAACTTATGTAGTATCTCATTTACATACTTTCCCTTAGAGACAAAGAGTTCCCCATCGCCTTTCCATACTTCCAACCCAAGGAAGTAGTGCATGATACCCATGTCCTTCATTTCAAATTCTCTTACAAGGTCCTCCTTGCAAGATCTGATCAGTTGCTCATTACTAGTTAAAATCAAATCATCAACGTATAAGACAATAATGAGCAATTTAGCTTCTACCAAGATGTAATATAGGTTTTCATCTACTAACTTTTTTTGAAGCCCAAACCAATGAGATAGTTATTGATCCCGGTGTACTAAGCACGAGGTACATGTTTGAGACTGTGCAATGCTCGGTTGGGTCTGCACATATGAGACTCCCCATCAAATGTCTCAAAACCTTGTGGTTGCTCAATGTACACCTCCTCCTCAATAACCCCATTTAGAAATGTTTTTTTACATCCATCTAGTGGATCTTCCACCCCATCTTCATAGAGAATGCAAGAATTGATTTAATGGATGAGTACCTTGCTACATGAGCAAAGGTCTCCTCATAGTCAATTACCTCAACCCTAGAGTATCCCTTGGCCACAAATATGGCCTTAAAATTCTATATGCTTATGTCTATTACCTACTTAACCTTGAAGATCCATCTTGAACCCACAACAAATTTATTAGCTTGTCTTAGGACCACTTCCCAAACACTGTTCTTTACAATGGATTCATATTCCTCCACCATTGCATCAACCCATACAGGTTTCTCTATTGATTCCTCCAAAGATGATGGCTCAGTCTCAACAACATTAGTCATTAGAGCCATGTAGCCAATGTATCAATCAAGTGACATTCTCTTCCTATGCACATTTGAAGGATCTCCCACATTCTCCCTTTCATCATGCACAAGTCTATTAGTTTGCTTGGTCATTTTTCTACCTTCTCTGGATGGTTCTTGTTAAGTGGATGTCTCCACTCTCAGCTCCTCAATTTTTGGCTACTCCACAAATTTGTGAGTCTCCTCCTTTGGAGCTAAAATATCCTCTTCTACTGGGATCTGGAGCTCCTTCTCAAGAGAGCACAACATCGCTTTCTCCTCATCAAATTTTACATCCCTTCACACAAATTTCATTATGAGGGATGACAAGTACACATAATAGTTTTGAGAAGTTTTTTTGTAACCCATAAAAACCCCCAATTCTATTGTTGGCTCAAGCTTCTTCCTTGATTCATTGGAGGCATGGTGGTAGAAATAGGCTCCAAAAATCCTGGAGAGCGACACATCCAACATTCTCCCAGAAAAAACCTTCATCGGTGTAATCATGACGAGAATGAGACGAGGAATTAGGTTTTACAAATAGACAGTTGTGTCACATGCCTCTACCCACAATATAGTGGTAGGCATTTATAATGCAACATAGCTCTCATGGCGCCCATAATGATATGGTTCCTTCTTTTAACCACCCCATTTTGTTTTGTTTCGTGGAGTGTTGTCAACTCTTGTCGAATTCCTTCTTTTACATAGAAATTTTTGAATTAACTCTACACAAAATCACCTCCATTATCGCTCGTGAGAGCCTTCACCTTCTTGTTGATTTCTTTCTAAATCAGTGCCTTGAATTATATCAACTTGGAGAATGTCTCATCTTTCTTCTACATGATCAAGATCCAACACTTCTTTGAGAAGTCATCAATAAAAATTACAAAATATTTATGTTTGGCAGTGGAGGCTGTCGAGAAAGGTCCACATACATCAGAGTGGATCCCTTCCGAGACTGCATGTGCTTTGTTCTCTCGATCATGGAATGTCAATTTTGTCTACTTCCCCAAGGTACACCCTTTACATACATCTTGTTGGTCAAGTGCTCATTTAGGGAGGCCAGTGGTTATTTGTTGCATAATCTTGAAGGCGCCATGATGCAAGTGACCAAGTCTTGTGTTCCAAAGTTCACCAACATCATGACTCCGCACTTTCTCCACCTTAGTGCTTAATGTGACACATTCTTCCACATATAGCTTATACAAGTTCTTCACATGAACCCTGATTTGTTTCACCTATTCCATGGCTATGTGTATTAATAATCCTTTTCCTTCTCTAAATATCACACCATAACCACGGTCTTTCAAAACTGCAAAGGAGATGATATTTTTATTTAGGCCCAGAACGAACATGACATCCTTGAACCTAAGAGGGGTGACCAAATCCCTTTGAAAAATGAATATACAAATCTTAGTTGCGTTGTACCTTCTGTCATACCTCATCTCGATGTGCATTTTCAAGTCTTCCTCCTCCAGGTCACTCAAAAATTGTCTACACCCTTTCATGTGAAACGATGCACTTGAGTCCAAGTACCACACACTCCCCATCATTTTTCTTACCATGCATGCGATAAGGGTAAAGTCAAGCTCAAACTGTGAAGCAAAAGATTCACCTACTCCTCCTCCTAAGTTCTTCTTGCTCGCCTTTTTATGTGGACACATCGTGGCATAGTGTCCAAATTCATGACAATGGAAGCATTTAATTTTGGACAAATATTTCTTCTTGCCCACTTGGCGAGATTCTGGTTTGGATTGTGATTTATTCCATTTTCCCTTTCCAACAAATGCAATTTTTTCTTCATCCTAGACCTTGGATGAAGTCCCATCGCTAGTATTCCACCTTATTTCTTCATGTACCAAATCAGACCATAAGCGTTACCAATTTGGTAGTTTCTCCCTCCCGTTACTTCTTGGGAAGGCCTAGTAGGGATAGGCTTACCAAGTTAGCTTCTACAACATTACCACCAACCCCACCAAGTTGATCAAGAACTTGTGTGAACTTACTTAGATACTGTAGAATAGTGTCATTCTTCGACATCTTAATATTTCGAAGTTTCTCCTTGATTGTCATCTTCCTATGGTCACTACTATTCTCAAAAAAATTATGTCAGTGCCTTCCACATTGCGAAAGGAGTTTCTTTCTTGTGGAGTTTTTTGAGACAATGTGATCCTATATTCCTTCCATACTCTCATTGCCTTGGCTACATATTTCTTCCACTGAGCAAGGTTTTGTGCATCATATGCTTATGGTTTTGCAACATATGTCTTGATGTATTCCAACAATCCATTGTCATCCAATACCGCCTCCATGTGATCCTTCCATGCAATGAAATTAGAGCTTCCTTCCAAGGAATACTCTATCCTCAACCCCTTGAAGGTCATCTTCCCAACTCTATAGAGATCCTGCTGCACTGAATTGCAAATTCGATTCTCCTAAGAAACAACTTTGAAATACTTTCTCTAATGTGAATACTACTCTGATACCATGTAGAAATTATGGTGTAGAATTGCAATTGCTCATGAAATTTTAATCTAAATCACAAGACACAATCCTACTCTACTGCTCTATGGAATAATTCACAATTTAGAACCATAATAAAAAACGTGCAATAAGAAATAACACATATGCTCGCACTATTTTTGTAGGGGAAAGAAACTATTAAAAACCCCTTATGATTGCTTGCATTAATATGATGAATAGAGATGAATTACAATTACTTGCTCGCTCTTAGCATAACCTACAAGGGAATAGACTATCTCTCTGCTCATTGAGAAGCTATGACCCAGACTTAGTCAATAGTCAATTTTTGTCTATGCTTAAGCCCCTATTTCCTTACGCAATTCCTTAAGAAATTAGAACCCTACTATTTAGGAAATTCATCAAATTGATTTTGTAATTCCCAAGGATGATCATCTAATTTATTCAACATTTGTACTCTCAAATGCAACACTTGTACACTCAAAACTAGTCTACAACTGATGTTACACTACCTTGGAATCTCCACCATGGCTGGGGAACTCGAATTCTCTGCATGCACTAGCTATTTTGGGTTGATTTATCAATCAATTGGATGATTATTGAGTTTGACTGAAGTCCCACTGCACAATTAACCCTCCACTAGTTCCTCCAATAGTTGGAACTAGTTTGACTAAAAACAACTTGAAATAACTAACCTTGATTGCTAGAAATTAGCAATCACACATGCTTAACTAAACTTTAACCCCTCTAATCCAAATTTACTAAGCGAACTGAGTGACAAGAGCCATGTCACCTCAGTTAACTGCATCCAAGTTGTCTGATAATGTGGAAATTCCATTTTTCTCAATTTAATCAAGGCAAAGTCAAATTGAGAATTTCTTGCTGCATTTTTCAACATGTTAATAATTATAACCAATATACAAAGTTGAAAAACACAAGAAATCAATTTATATTATGCAAGGCATAATTAAAATATGAAAAATAATAGTGATAACATATAATAAAGTTAGCATATGAACATGCACTAAAGTTAACATGCAAAAGTAGAGAATTAACAAAATGAAAAACTCTAAACTAAGTAATGATTATTTTTAACATAAACTAGTTGATTGAGAGATATTCCAGATGAGACCCCAAATGTTGTAATGTCATACCCTAACTAAGATTTTCCTCAAATGTGTTAGGAGTCTCTTGTCATCATAAGATCACTGTTAAAGTCATTTGAAGAAATTCTATGGTGCCTTAAGTTTGAATTTTTTTTGGCAATAAGTATTACATTTTTTATGAACCTTTTTTATTAATATTTATAGATGCGGTCCCCAAAAAATCACATAAAATAATAAATAGGCATGTGATTAGTTTCCAAACACCATAAGTATTTGAAAAGTTTTTTTTTTTGTTTTTTTTTGTTTTTTTTATAGATAACTTCACTAAAGTATTTACAAAGAAAATGCATGCACCCTCGCCCCCCTTACACCTGATTATATCCATCGGCCCCTTTTCCAAATGGGGTTTTGACTTTGTAAATGAAACCCCACTTCCTTTGTTGGACACAACTACATTATTGGTGTTGTGGACTAGTTTACGAAATGGGTTGAAGCCATTCACACTTTCTGGGCCTATGGAGAGATTGTGGTGTTATTCTCGTTCAATCAGGTGATCTGTCATTTGGGTGTGCCCCACACAATTTTTACAGATCATGGTTCTCACTTTCATAACCACATGGTGTCTGACTTAACATAATTTCTCAATTTTAAGTAGGAACAGTCCTCCTCCTATCATCCCCAGGCTAATGGACAAGTGGAAGCCATTAATGGCATCCTAAAAACCATGATCGGCTAATTAGTAGGTAACCACAAAACTCACTGGCACAATACATTATATCCTCCATTGTGGGTGTATCAAACTTCGGTCAAAACTGCTACAGGCTTTACACCATTCCACCTCACTTATAACCTGGAAGTGGTACTACATATCAAGTGCCAGATTACTTCATTGAAACTCATTGTTGAACTCTTGCCCGACACTACTATAGAAGAAGAATGATTGCTATATCTCAATCAGATTGATGAGACCCACTGAGATGCCACACTAGAGCTCGAAGCCCATAAGCGTCGGGTCAAATCCCAATATGACAAAAATGTCAAGCCTCATTCTTACCAAGAAGACAACCTTGTTTTACTCTATGATTAGAAACACGACCTCTTGGGGGCTGGAATGCTTCAACCATTATGGATCGATCCATATGTCGTCACCAAAGCCCTCTCAAAAGTTTCCTATGAAATTCAGGACAGTGAAGGAATGCCACTCGCGGAGCCTCAAAATGGGCTCTATCTGAAAACTTATTATGCCTAATATTGCACTAGGCATGAGCTTTGTAATTTTATGTATTTATAAGTTTTGCTTCTTTTTGCAATGAATGGATTTTTGGAATTTGGGAGTATTTGTCTCATATATGTTTCTCGTTGTGCAAATGTCTTCATCACCCTTACTATACATAGGATATGAAAATGGTGCCAACCATCACACATGACACATTGCATCAATTGCTTGGGTCATTTAGACACCTAATTTAAAACTACTTTGTTCCGGGGGAGTGGCACCGCCACCAACAGTATTGCTAAGTATATGTCTATAATATCACTTCTCACTAAAGTGCCATCTTGGGACATCTTCAATAATTAGGGGATTTTTTAGGTCTAAAATGGGCCTCCTCACGAAATTATAAAATAATAGTGAAAATAATAACATAAGATTAGATTACATCATCAAATTTTAGAGGGAAAAAAGAAAAAACTATTTTTTGCAACTGTATTTTCAACTTATCGCCTTGTGGGTTTACTCAAATTTCAAATGAAAACACGTTTTGGATGCATAATTTGATTCCTCATCAAAGGATTACCCATGTTGCATACTTTTGATAGACCCTGCTACACAAAAATGAGAAATACATTAAAAACATGATTGCAAACATGTTTTTTCATGTATTTCTCATTTTTCTTGTAGTAGTGTCCATCGAAAATATCCAACATGGGTACTCCTTGGATGAGAAATTAAATTTTGCATACAACAAGCACTCCCTCTCAAAATTTGAATAAAACCTTAAGGAGATAAGTTGAAATACAAGTTGAAAAAATAGTTTTATTATTTTATTATCTTTTTATCTTTTTACCCTTTTAATCTAAAGATGGTGAATCATCCCCCATGGTTGACATCATCATATTGAATCCTATTGGTTCTTATAAAGTTTATTTTGGTTGTAGATTTTTCTTAGGAGGCCCATTTTAGACCTCAAAATTCCCCGAATGTTGGTGTTCAGGTTAGACTCTCAACTTGTCGTTATGCAATTGAAAAATCATTATCACATTCGAAATCCAATATTGTTACGTTATTATTTAAGGTACGACTCTTAGAACGTCAATTTGAGTTTATTACATATGAACACATTCCTCGAGAATTTAATGCATTGGGTGACTCATTAGTAAACTATGTATTAGATTGACACCTCTCTTGTTTATTATAGATACATGCATGAAAGTAAATATTTACATAGTTAAAAATTTACAAAAACATTAAAAAACATTTACATTATAAAAGTGTCAATCTCTCTCTCTCTCTCTCTCTCTCTCTCTCTCTCTCTCTGTATATATATATATATATCAAATCTACTGTTTCACATTAGAAAATTCCCAAAACTTGGATGTTTTAAGTGCAAAATGGCTCTATTAAGGCTTGTTGTAACACCTGTACTGCTAAGAGTCTACTACTCATGAAATCTAAAAAAAAACTCTAGCTAACCTCCTAAGAGGAACTAGAAATCACTCAAGCAAATGGACGGTGTGTCGCTGCATATGGGAAGGGATCTCCCTCATGGGAAGAGGAGGAACACCCATGCTCAGGCCTCTGAATTTCCTCAAAACTTCGCATAGACTCTTCGCATCATCTCCATCTTAGGAAGCCGCCACACCCACATTAGATCCAGGTAGTCGGTCCCCCCACCTCGCGTAGCGAGGCATGCCCGCAAGTCGCACTAGTTCCACATATGCGTCAAGCAAGCACTTCATATTAGCACGTGTTGATCTATAAAATCAAAAACATTACATAAACATTAAAAAGTTAAAAAATACTTTAAGTACTCTAAAAAACATTCTTATCTTGAGGCCCCCAATGACTGTCAGGTTGCAGCATCAAATCTCGATCTCCTTTAAAGTCCATGGCTTTATAAGCATAATTTCCATACAAGGGCAGGAATTGAGTGAATAGTGAGCCATACATGAAACACACCATGACACCACTTGAAGGCCATAATGATCATGTTTATTTTGCCGATATAATCTTTGGAAATTGTTTCTTAGGAACCAAAATTGGGTGTTATCAATCACATTCATCATCTGTTCCACTAGATAAACAACTAGAGCTCCTTCCTTTCTCTGTAGCTGGTGCAAATGAATCTTATAATATAGACATACATAGTAATTCTAATTGTAGTATAGGAAGAAACCTAGTAGCCAATAATATTTGGACTTTATATTTTGATGGTTCGAAGATGTAGGATGAGTCTGAGGTAGGTTGTGTACTTATAGACCAATGTAATAAGAAACATATCCTTTCATGTCATCTGTACTTTGAGTGTATGAATAATATTATCAAATATGAATCGCTCGTACTTGGACTAAAGAAATCCATTGATATGAAGGTAGAGATTCTTAAGGTAATTGTTGACTCAGAGGTGGTCACTACTCAGGTACGGGATACTATTCACTGTGTTTCATAGAATATTAAAAAATATCTGCAAGTGGTATGGAGTTTGATTAATCATTTTAAAGCTTCTAATATTATTTATGTTCATATACTTAGAAATGTTGTAGCATATGCATTAGCAAATGCAGCCACTAGGATCTCACCACTGAGAAATGGTTTTTCTACTGAAATTATATACAAACCATATGTGCCTGACAACATCACTAATTTAGATGTTTTCAATGATGACCAATAGATACTGCACATTATGGCTAATCCTCACATATTCAAAGATGTTTGCATAGAATAGGATGAGCATGATCAGGCTCTACATGAGGTATCTAGTGCCAAGAAAATAATATTCCTAAAGGTGTGGTGTCCCTAGAGAATTTATATGACCTACATAATTCATTTAAAGGACCAAACAAGACAAAGACTCGGAGTTCAAAGTTATCATTTGAACAAATCAAGCTAGGAAATCAAGAAGATCTGAAATATGTAAACCTTGGTATGTGTTGTTCTCCATAAGAACGATGGGTGTTTATCTACCTATTCAAACAATATTGTGATGTGTTTGCATGGATATAAAACGATTTAAGGACAAATGGTACTCATATTATCGAACACATCATTCATATAAAAGAAGGGGTAAAACATTTATAGAATAAACTAAGAAAAGTTCATCCAATGTTGGAACCCCTCATCCAAAAGGAATTGAGAAATTTTTTGGATGATCAGATCATTTTTAAAGTCAGGCACTCCATTTGGATTTCAAATTTGGTCCCAGTTAGAATGAATTCTAGTGAAATAAGGCTATGTGTATCTTTTTGCAATCTCAATCGGGCCTCTAATAAAGACAACTATCTAGTGCCATCCATCGAACAGATCCTCCGCAGATCTAGGTCTAAGATTTTTTCGCTACTAGATGGTTTATCTCGTTATAATCAAGTGCTAGTAGTGAAACCTAATCTATTGAAAACTACCTTCATGTTCAAATGGGGAACATTTACTTTCAACAGGATTCCATTCAAACTTAGGAGTGTTGGTGCTACTTTCCAAAGAGAAATGGACATTTATTTCCATGGCCTTATTGGTCATATCGTAGTTGTTTATTTAGATGATGTTACTATGTTTTCAAAGAGAATATAAAATCATGTACATCATCTAAAATAGATATTTGAGAGGTGTTGAAAGTATGGGATTTCTCTTAATCCCAAGAAAAATATTTTCGGTGTGTCTAAAGGGACTCTCTTATGGCACATCATTGCAAAGAGTGGAATTAAAATTTACCTTGAGAGAGTCATATTCATTAGATAGATCCCATTTCCAGTGAATAAGAAGGCTATGTAGTCTTTCTTAGCAAAGATAAATTTCCTAAGAAATATAATCTATGATTACACTTAGATAGTTAAGACTATATAGGAGAGGATTAAGAAATATGTAACATATAAATGGGATAAATGGGAAAAGGATGCTTTCTCTCAAATAAATCAGCAAACCGTTGATGCACTTGCATCATTCAGTCCATACTATGGCAAATACTTCTCACTTTATACCTTCTGTTTGAACTTGTTGATTGCGACCGTATTGACTCAAAAGGATGTTGAGTTAAATGAGTAGCCTATTTATTTTATGAGTTCCAGCCTAAAAGGGCAAGAATTAAGTTACCCTACCATCAACAAACAAGCATATGTTGTATACAAGGAACTTAAGTATTTCAGGCCTTATATTTTAAAAGCTCACAATATCGTATTTGTGCCTCGTCCAGCAGTAAGAACATTGTTCGTGCAGCAGGAGCTGTGTGAGTAGAGGGAAAATTGGATGACCTCCTTACAAGAATATGATTTGGAGTTCAAACGAGTTCATACCATAAATGGTTATGGCCTTTGTAAGCTAGCAACTAAAGCAAGAGATTCTCCTAAGCAACATATTATATGGTGGGAGTAGGAAATAGCAATTAACATGTCCCCTAGTCCACGTCTATAGCGCCATGGTATGATAACATACAACAATTTATAGAGCATGGAACCTTTCCCGTGCACCTATCAAATAAATAGAATAGGGAAATCCACTTAAAATCTCTATCTTACTAATTAGTTCATGGAGGGATTTTCAGAAAGAACCACAACATTGTTTTGTTAAGATTCCTTGAGCCAGAGGACACAAAGAAGGTACTCAAAGACTTTTACAATGGATAAGCATGTGGTCACTATGCGAGAGACATTATACAGCATAAATTTATGAGGGTTGGTTATTATTGGCCCATGTTATTCAAAGATGCTCACACTTATATTTACAAGTGCCTAGCTCATCAAAGGTGCATCAACTGAGATCAGAGGTCAGTCACCCCACTACTACTAGTAGCAGTTGAGGAACTTTTCCAACATTGTGGCCTAGATGTTATTGGATAATTTTATCCTCATTCATCAAAGAAACACTCATATATTCCAACAATGACAGACTATTTCACTAGGTCGTCAGAAGCAGTTCCCTTGAGAGAAGTAAATGACTAGGAAGTCATCCACTTTTTGCAACATAATATTATAACCAGGTTTGGCATTCCAACATCACTTGTCTTTGATAATGTGATTTAATTTTCATCATTTAAAATTTATGAATTAGCATTAGGAAATGGGATTGTATTAAAACATGAATCTAATTATTACCTACGGGAAAATGGTTCGGTTGAATCGACAAATAAAAGTATTATCTACATAATCAAGAAACCCGTCTTCTATGAGAAAAGGAACTAGTATAATGCATTGACCAATGCATTATGGGTTGACTGTGTAACTCCTAAGCCTTCCCTAAATACCTCGCTATCTCTGGTTTATGGTAAAGAAGTTATCTTTCTCCCAAACATGTATCTTCCAGCCTTGCAACTCTCTTAAGAGTCACAAGGTAGACCTTCCCTTTTCGTTCAGAGAAAGATAGACACTTTACTCAAACTCGAGGAAGAAAGGATCAATTTGAAAGAGATGTTTTTTGGTCACCAAAACCATGTGAAACACTGGTTTGATAAAAAATCAACACGAGAAAATATTTTTGGTGTGGGTGACCTAGTACTAAAGTGGGATAAACCACATGAAGAAAAGGGAAAACACACGAAGTTCCAGCCTTACTGGATCATACCTTTCACCATCGAATAAAGGCTCAGTTATAATACACTCAAGATGAAATCCTTACACGAGAGGATTGAACCCTATTAATTTTAGGTATGTTCTATGATTAGAGCAATTTTTTTCAATTTTCACAGTTACCTCCATAATGTTTCGAGATTAGCAATCACATCAGCATTAAAGTAAACTATAGATGGAAGATAAACATAAATCAGAGAGGAAAAGCCAAGACAAGAGAACACAAGATGTCACACTAGCCAGGGACAAACTCTAATTTGGGGAAACCCTTGATCAATTATTCTTATATGTTCTTCAATAGTACAACAAAGAGAGAGAGAGAGATAGTACATTTACAACAAAAGTCATCACTTTGACTTACCTGGATAAGAGCATATATCATCTCTAAGAAGATGATACATGAGATCAGTTGAAGACATATTGCTTCAAGTAATTCTCCAAGGTGATTCTGTCACCTATTATTGTGCTGCATTTGTAATCATGCTACACCTCACCACGTTGCACCATGTTGCACCCATCATCACTATGTTGCATCTCATCACGCTTCATTAATCATGACTGTACCCATCATTGTACTACATTGTGTTCCATTGTTGCACCATGTTGCCATCCTGACCTATGTGTTGGCTGCACCTTGCTTGCTTGTTGTCCCCAGCATGCTGCTCTTCTTCGAAGACAGATGCTCTGACTATTTTGGCAATTCTCGCTAGTTCTGGCAGTTCCAGCTGTTGCCGGTAGTTCTAGCAGTTCCAGTTGTTCACAGTAGTTCTGGTAGTCCCAACAGTTCTAGCTTTTTCGATAGTTTTCGCTTTTCCAGCAGTTCCAGTAGTTTCGACATTTCCATCTTTTCCAGCTTTTCTGGCAATTCCGACTTTTCCGGAATCTCCATCCTTTCTGGAAGTTCCGGATTTTCCAGTAGTTTTGGCTTTTTTTGCAGTTTTAGTAGTTCTGGCTTTTTCAGCGTTTCCAGCTTTTTTGGTGGTTCTGGCTTTTCTCGCAGTTCTGGCTTTTCTAACAGTTCCGGATTTTTCAGCTTTTCTGGCAGTTCCAGCATTTCTGGAAATTTCGGCTTTTTTGGAAGTTCTAGATTTTTTGGAAGTTCCCGTAGCTGTGCCTTTCCCGTAGTTCCGAATTTTCTAGCAGTTCCAGCATTCCTGGCATTTCCGGCTCTTCTAGCAGTTTCATCTTTTTTAGCTTTTCCGGCTTTCTACCCTCTAGATTAGGGAAACGTTATTGCTTAGGATCTCTCCTCCTACTAAAACCCAAAGACAAGTAGAGAGAGGAAGAGATCCTGAGTGTGTTGAAATGAATTGAAGGCCACTTCTATTTATAGTAAAACTTTGAGCACATGTGGGGTTTATTTGGTTGCTGGTCAACATTGACGAATTGTCTTATAACGCAAATAAATTCATAACTCCAGGAATACTTATCGGAATTGGATGATATTTAGATCAATCCTACACCTCTTGATGAGTGGGATCTAAGAAAAACATCAACTATTATAAATAGGATGCCTCACATGGAGTTTGGCCCTAGTTTCCAATTTTAACACTCCCTCTCAACTAGGGAGAACTCCATCCGTTGATCCATATGTCTGACTATACTATCTCTGCCATGAGTGCCCTGTACTACTCTACTTTTCTCTGACCTAATGAGCTCTACTCTGCTCTACTCTGCTTTGATCTGCTGAGCTCTACTATGCTGAACCATGAAGAAGAATTGATCGAGAATGTCTCATACCATTCTCTACTGACCCAAAGTTAGTTTCATCTAAAGAGAGTGTGTCACATCACTCTTATTGACCCAAAGTCAGTTCTATTGATCCCAGATCAATATCATAAGAGAGTGTCTCAAACCACTCATACTGATCCCAGATCAGTTTCATTGATCCAAAATCAATGTCAGAAGAGAGTCCCTCAAACCACTCACACTGATCCCAAATCAGTTTCATTGATCCCAAATCAATGTTACAAGAGAGTGTTTCAAACCACTCGTACTGGTCCCATATCAGTTTCATTAATCCCAGATCAATGTCACAGGGGAGTGTCTCAAACCACTCATACTGATCCCAGATCAATGGAGGTCATCCTAGCATAGGGAGTACAGTAGATACAACGATGCATCCATCGATAGTACTATTATGGTCCCTATCCTCATTTCCCTACTGATTGATCAGATGAGAAGTATTTCCCATTAGTCCCAGATTGCATGGGTAGGATGCCTTTATAGGAAAACTAATCATCCTGTCCACAGGAGAACGAATCATCTTGTCAGTGGATGCCACAGAGAACTAATCATCCTCGCCCACAGGAGAACTAATCATCCTTTTCCACAGTTTCCACAGAGAACAAATCATCCTGGCCCACAGGAGAACTAATCATCCTATTCCATAGTAACCACAGAGAACAAATCATCCTGGCCCACACGAGAACTAATCATCCTGTTCCATAGTGCACCACCAGGTGAGGGTGAGTTGCCCTGTGGTCGTATGTTTCTCCAGTAAGTACCCCACGCCCCCCAGAGCTCCCAAAGCTCAATGCATGCAACATGCAGGACCCTTATAAGAAGGTCTCTCAATGAATCCAAGTCATTCGAGAAAGACACATATTTGACCTTCCCCGGGGCTTTGACAAAATGTCTGCGACCTGTACATCAGTGTTAAGGCGATGGAGCCTCCTCACTCATTGACTTACCATATCGCAGATAAGGTAGTATATGATGTCTATCTACTGGAGAAATCATCGAATACATGATTCCTCAATAATCAAATCCCCCCTCTATATGTCACATGGAATCATAGTGGTATTCATCATGTGTACAGACAACTCACTTAAGAGCTTCTACAGCCATGCAGCTTCACACAAGAACATACTCATAGCTATGTATTCGGTCTCGGCGGTGCTTATAGCAACCGACTCCTAATTCCTGCTCATCCATGATATCGAAGTAGAATCCAAAGAGAACCAGCAATGAGAAGTGCTCTAGAGATCCTCCACACTACCTGCCCAGTCAACATTCTAATATTCATGCGGTTTCATATT
>APFE030753026.1:13924-31054 GCA_000404065.3 Pinus taeda
TGAACCACTTGGAGCGAACAATCCACGTAACAAATCCTTCTAGAAAACTCTAGAATCAACCCAAGATGAGTTTTTTAAGATAAAAATTGTGCCTTTTGACTTTTACAGGGGTACTCACCCTCCCCTTTGCATACAGAGCGTATAAGTACACAGATATCTTGAACAAAAGGTGTGGGCCCGCAGGAAAAGCTAAGAGAAAGTGTGGAACCAGAGTTACATTGCTTTTTTGATGTCTTTCTCTCTTTTTTCAAGCTTATTTTGAAGAGCTGAGGTTTAAGACTTGCTTAGGAAGCTAGTATAGTTGATGATAGACCTACATCAACTGCAAATAATCAAGGTGACGATATTTTTGTGTAACACACCCCCTCTTACATCAAAGATTTTGCTTCCTTTATAGAATGGATTAAAAACCTAGAAATTAATGACAATGATCTCCTGGTTAGCTTTGACGTAGTGTCTCTCTACACTATTATTCCAGTAGATGAAGCCATCAAAAACCTTGAAACTGTGCATCTAGTAAGCATTTGCCTTAAATCTTCATACTTCAGTTTTAAAGGAAAAATCTATGAGCAAACTCATGGTGTTGCCATGGGCTTTCCTTTATCACCATTAATTACCAACTTATACATGGAACATTTTGAACAAATGGCCCTTAAATCTTTCCCCTTTACCCCTGAAGAATGGAAAAGATATGTAGATGACATTTTTGCTAAATGGAGCCATGGTTTAGATAAACTTAATGAATTTTTATCACACATAAACAGCCTCTCTGAACACATAAAATTCACTATTGAAATTGAAAAAGATAACCAACTCCCCTTCCTAGATGTCCTCCTTACCAAGAAAAATGGTAAACTTAGCCACCAGGTCTTCAGGAAACAAACTCACAGTGACAAATATCTTCATTAAAATTCCCACCACCATCCAAAGCAAAAAGTTGGTGTCATCAAAACCCTAACTACCAGAGCTTCTAGAATCTCTGATCCTGAACATTTAGAGGAAGAACTTAACCATGTCTACAAGGTATTTATAAACAATGGCTATCAAAAAAACATTATCCAAAAAATAATTAAAGAATCCACAACCAAATCCCAAAAAAGAAAAACTCTTGAAAACCCTAGAATCTCCTTACCATATATAAAAGGAACCACAGACAAAATTGCTAGAATTCTCACCAAACATAACATCATGGTTGCCTTCACGCCCCCAAACACGATCAAAAACATGCTTGATTCTGCCAAGGACTTAATAGACCCAAAAAATCACAAAGGATTATACTCGGTCCCCTGCTCATGTGGAAAAGTATATATAGGTGAAATAGGGAGCTCCTTTGGCATAAGGTTAAAAGAACACATTAATGATATCACAAGAAACAGATCAGAAAAATCAGGCCTGGCAAAGCATGCATGTTCTTCCTCACACTATATCTGTATGGAACAAGCAAAATTAATTCAAAAAGAAGACCATTATTTAAAAAGAAGGGTGAAAGAGGCAATTGAAATTGAAACATCCTCCAACAACATGAATAGCGATGACAGACTAAAATTAAGTAACACCTGGAAACCCCTATTAAATAAATAAATATAACCTATCGCAACTAACACCCTATTTAACCCTAATAAGTCATCTTAAATAAACCTTCAAACTATAACTTTAAAATTATTTTCATTACTAGTAAAGCTGCATTTAATACATAAGCAAAGGTAGAGGTTAATTTAGGCATTCCTATATTTGAAGGTCAGATAGATGCTTATGCTATAGATAAATGTTTAAATCTATTGGAAGGATATTTTTCAGTCCATAATTTTTCCAATAGGGAAAATATTACTTTTGCACTCCTCAAGTTCACCCCCAATGTCAAGGACTAGTGGGAAACCTACTATGAGCAGAGGGACGAAAAGGAACCCTCACTATTTTCAGCCGCACCCACTTAGAATTCTTTCTGAGACGTTATCAAGGAAAAATATTATATTTTTAGGATCTATGAATATAGGTACATAAAATGGACCACACTACAACATGAAAGGGACCAAGATGTGACAAAGTTCACAAATATTTTTCATACCCTTCGCATGAAGTTGAGCATAAAAGAATTCTTAGCAGAATCTAGTACTCTAGTACCTTGACTATCTACACAAATACATCTATGATGACTTGTTTTTCCTAGATATCTCCCTGGTCGACACCGCATACTAATATGTTGTCAAGATCGAGCATAAATTAAACAAAAGAAGTGAGACTTTGGATGAAGCAAGGAAAAGGCACCCCTAAACTATAGAACAAAGGACAAAGTGAAGGTGGGGTGACCCTAGAAAACCCATCAAAGTCACGTAAGCAAAGAAAAATACCACAAAGAAAAAGGAGGACACGGGAAATTGGAATTGGTGTGAGTTCCACAAGAGCCCCACTCACAACACAAATGAGTGTCGTTCCATGCAGTCACTAGTGGCTGAGTTGAAGGCTTCAGAGTTAGATGCATTTTTGTTGAAACCAAACATGGGGACTGAGAAGGCGAAGTATATTATTGATGTAGATCCCAGCACCATTGTTGCCACCACAAAAGTCCAAAATATTGAACCTGCGATCCACAGGAGGGCAAGTGTCTCTTCCACTAAAAAATGTGGGTGAAGGGTTCTCTATTGTAGTTCATTGTCAACAGTGGGAGCCAAAATAACCTCATCCTAGTTGAGGTCATGAAGTGGTTGGGCCTACTTAAAACACCACATTTGTAGCCTTACACCATCGTATCTCTCCACTAAGGGCGAGATCTTTGTGTCAGCTAGCAGTGTTGCCTTCCCCATAGCATCAAGCCCTTCATGGATGAGGTATTATGTCATTTTGATCCTCTTGAAGTCTATGATGTGTTATCAAACAACCCATACTTATGTAAAATACATAATTTATATGATTCGAGACCTCGCATTAATATTATTACTTTGTGACGTAAGTTATACAGGATATTAGAGGTAACCCCACTTACTGCCAACTCTTTGATCTCTTCTTAAAAATGCAGTAAGATCATCTCCCAGACTAAGAATTTTATTTATTTCTAATTCTATCTCAAAGTAAGGGGAAGATCATGGCCACATCTATATCCCCTAAGAAGAGTTCCAAAATGTAGCAGAACCAGATGGATAAGGTCGTGGAAGAATACAAGGACATCTTCTCCTCAGCCACAAGGGTACCTTTGCAGAATTAGGTAAAGCATTCGATCGATCTCACTCCTAGAGCACCTCAACCTAATGGTTCGATATACTTTATTCTAGAAAATGAATAAATCAAGCAACAGATCTAGGAGTTTCCATAAAATGGATACATCCAACCAAGTTCCTCACATTATGGGAACCCGCTTACACTTGTACAGAAGAAGGATGTAACCTGGAGACTCTACGTTGATTATTGGGCACTAAATAAAATCATCATCACGAATAAGTACCCAATAGCATGCTTGACCAGCTCAATGGGGCAAAGTACTTCAGCAAGATCGATTTGAATTCTAGCTATCACTAGGTTCCAATAAAACCCACAAATGTATGGAAGATTGCCTTCAAATCAAATGAGGGCCTTTTTGAGCGGTTGTTTATGCCCTTCGGTATGAAAAATTCCCCTACAATATTTATGAGGTTGATGCATGAAATCATGTGGCCCTTCACCAACTCATTCATGGTTGTATATCTAGATGAAATCCTCATCTTCAGCAAGAATTAGGAAGAGCACTTGCAACACATTCAGCAGGTCCTTCAAACCCTATGATGGCACAAACTATGTGCCAACTTGGAGAAATACACCTTTGGAAAGATCCAAGTCTAATATTTGGGTTATATCATTGATGATCAAGGTGTGCATGTGGATCCAACTAAGATTCAAGCCATTCAGGATTGACCAACCCTGACCACTCTAACAAAGCTTCGTAGCTTTTTGGGTCTTGCCAAAATTTAGCGGAGGTTAATGTTGGGATTCTCTCATATCACTTGGCCTTTAATTCAAGTTACCAAGGGTGGAGTGAAATCAAAGTTTTTTCGGTATGAGTCCTAACAACAGGTGTTTGTTGAGTTGAAGCATTTCCTTTTCTCTACACCGGTACTCACATTGCAAGACCTACAACAACCATTTGAAATTGAGATAGATGCCTTTGACTATGTTATTAGTGTAGTTCTCATGTAGAAAGGGCATTCAATGGCCTGTCACAGTGAGACACTTTCTAATATAATTAAAAAATCCCCCACCTATGATGAAGATATGTATTCCATCATGCAGGTTTTCTAACAATGGAAACATTACATCCTAGGGAAGGAGACTATCATCCACATAGATCACCGACCTCATTAGTTTATACAGACACAAGGGAAATTGTAGAATGATCACCATAAAAATTTGTCCACATATCTGCAACAATTCCATTTAAACATTAAATTCAAAAAGGACAGTACCAAGCATGTTGTATATTGCCTCAGTCGACACCCGGTTGTAGCACTAACCACTGTTCTCAACTATTGTGTCCATGAGACCTCTCGATGCTTGCAACTATACAAAAATTATCCAAATCTCACCACCACATAGACATCCACCTCTAGGACACCTTATTATGCTACATGGGCCTCCTTTTTGTTCCTTCAAGTGAGTGTGCCAAGCTGATTTGGGAGGCGCACTACAGTTAGGTCACAAGACATTTTGGTGTGGAGAAAATCGTGGCAGTACTACAGAAGTATTTTTATTGGACAAAACTTTGATAGGATGTTGAAAAATATATCAGCTCTTGCACTTCCTGTGCCATCTCCAAGACAACCATTAAGAATCAAGGCTTGTACACTACTCTGCCTACTCCCATCCAACCCTGGGAATCCATATACACAGACTATTTGTCTAGCCTTCCTTCTACCATGGATGGTAATTATTGTGTATTTGTGTTCATGGACATATTTTTTAAGATCTCTATATTGGTGTCCTGTAAGAAGAGTATCAAAACAAAGGACACTGCCAATCTCTTCTCTGAATGAGTGTGAGTACATTTTTGGATCCCGCAGACCATTATATCAAATCAGGATAGCAAGTTCCTGAGCATATTTTGGTCGAACCGATAGTCATTATTGGACACCAAACTCACCAAGTCGACTGCATTCCATCCCCAAACTGATGGCCAGATAGAGGTTGTCAACAAGATGATCATGAACATACTACACATATACAACTCCAAGCATCCATGAACATAGGATGAGATCCTTCCCTGTGTGCAACACAACTATAACATATCTCTCCATAGCTCGATATGTCGCAACCCCTTTTAAGTGGGTCTAGGATTTCAACCATTGTGTCTAATTGATGTTGCCATGCCTCATGTAACTACATAGGTATAACCCATACATGTACAGTCTGGGGTTGAAAAATCAACCAGGTTTACTGATTGCATCCAACATATCAACCACCAAGTTCACAACATATTGTATAAATCCAATGCCAATTACAAACAATAGCATGATCAGCATCAGGTGCCACATAAGTTTTAGGTGGTCGACAAAGTTTGGTTGCATTTTCAAAAAGAACACCTTGTCAGAGCCTATCAAAAGCTCTGACCACTCCAATACAAGTCATACATTGTCACCAAGGCTAAGGGAGGTAGTGCAATTAAGTGCAGCATTCCCCCATTCCTTGGCCTACAACCAAAATTCAATGTGGACCACCTTTGGCCATACTTTCCACCATGGTTGGATAAATTAGACATTCCTAAATAGTTAACACCAATAGAGCTAAACCCAAACTGAATGGAATAGACCACAACTAATCAGATCATGGACACATTGATCAAGAACACTCACCAATAAAGGATCAAATTGTATTGGGTTGTCAACTCTTGCACCAAAGAAAGTCACTCATTAGGGAATAAGTTCAGTAGAAGTTTCCCCATATCATGGAGATGCTCAATGCAATGGGTACCATTGCTTCTTGAGTGGGGAGGACTAATCTAGGTGTATATTGGTGGCCAACCTCCTGATGAGCCTCAGTATTGCAATAAGATTGTTGCAACTCCCAAGACTACCAACCTTAATTATCAACCCAGGGTTCATACAAACTTAAGAGGTATCGGCACTATATGTGCAGCATACAATGTGTCCTTCCTTTGTTGTCATGATGTAATGGAGTGCATGTACTGAAATCAAATGCTAAACTAATTACAGAAAATGAAATGTTCGAAATGGATCCTTAACCTATTGTAAGAAAGAAAGTACAAGGAAAGAAACCTATTCTAATTGCATAAAGATAATGAATTAAATGTAAAAGAAACCTAGCTTAACCCTATTTATCACATGTGATGATTTAACTAACTAAGCATGAAATCTTATCTAGAGAGTAATAACTGTTGTGTGCATGTGTAAATATCAGAGAACTCATTTTTTAAATATTTTTACTTTATAAATGCAAATGCTAATCTTTCCTTGATCTTTGGCAGGGGAGAAAAGTGTCGAGTAAGAGGGTTAAAATGGTCTTGATGGCATGGAGGTCAAGTAGAGGCCTAATCCCAACTTCAATGATGATTTTTCTCAATTCGGGTTGTTATGAAACCAACTCACAAAAAGATAGAAAAGATAGATCCACGCCTTAGAATTCAGCCTCTTCGAGGGGGCAACCTCCTTTACATTACACAAATGAATGATTTTTTGATGATTCAAATGACAAAACCTCCTTTCTATATATAGGAGTCTAAGGAGTCACAATATAACCTAGCCAACCTAACAATAATAATATGAAGGCACAAAAATAACAATAGAGGGATTCTATGGGGCATAGTAATAATAATATGGGGACAATAGGGGCACAACAATATTAATAAGGGATACAACTACAATAGTAATGGGGTAATCACTAGTATTATAGGGACCTAACATAATGCATGATGGGATTGAAGGGATAATTAAGGGTCTCAAAGTTGTGTCTTAATGAGTTAGTTATCTTAGGAATGAGAATGAATCAAGTGTAAATACCCCCCTATGAGTGAGGGATTCCCTCCCTACCAAATGAATTTTGGGTTTAAAATACATGATACTAGGCTAATTTTTTACAACATTTCTTTTTTATTATCATGTTGATCAATCAGTGAACACCTAGGAGCTTGGAACTAGTAAAGTAGGAAAAAAGGTCAATTGGGATACTTGTCAACTTTTCCACCCATTACCAAAGTATACCATCACAAACATACTTGCTAGAGGCCAACCATGGAAAGGGTAGTAATAGAAAATAGCATCACAAGATCCACTAGCTTATAATTTGATCCCCAAGAGAACAAAGATCCTAGTTGAAGAAGTGGTTTACTCTCAAGTCAAAGTCATTTGAGACCTAATGGCTTAGGTAGAGAACACAAAATTGGTGGGCTATGATTTTACAAATGTTGATATCGTTGTAAGGAAACACCCTCTAATGAAGGTTTTTTGGAATTTACCCCCAAATTTCCCTTGTTATTTGTTTATAGTGAGGTTGCTAGCAGAGATGTGTGGTTTAACTTTTAGTACATGCTTTTTAATTAATGTGCTATAATTGAAAAAATGCACTTGTGTGCTTCAATATATGATAGAGCACTATGTAAAATAATAAGATGGATTGAATATCATTATATATTTTTCATGAGAAAATTTGATTTATTTTAGTTATAAGCGATTTCAATATATGCATTTTAAACATATTTACACATTGGTGTTTGTGCTTCAATATAGATAGACCACTAAGTAAAATAATAAGACGGACTAAATATCATTATATGTTTTTCATAGGAAAAATTGATTTATTTTACTGTTAAACAATTTCGATATAATGCATTTTAAACATATTAACACATCAGTGTGTTAAATGCACAATGTATTGACTTAGTTACATAATTGCCATACAATATTATTTTTTTTTAATTTTAAAAATTACAAAAAACTTATCAGAAAGCACCAATTTACAATTTGCAATGCATTGGTGCATTATTTCTATAGAGTAGATTGAGTTAGATTACAATATATGAGATATTGAATTTATTTCAAAACAATTAAAGAACTCAATCACACATTTTATTGTCATGACACATGCTATTGCAACGAGATAGATAGTTGAACACTAAGCTTTATTGCACAAACGCAATGGTGCACTTCAATATATGATGCAATGGTGCATACAATTTACACATACTCCATAAAAATACAAGTTACTTTAGTTTTAAACAATCTCATAGAATATGTTTTAAACATACTAACACATTGGTGCATTACAATGCACACTGCACTAAATTAGTTACATGTTTGTCATAGAATGTTGGTTTTGTTTTTAAAATTACTAGTACATTGGTGCGCAATTTCTATACAATGCAATGAAACAGGGTAAAATATATAATTACAAAATATACATTTTTATTTCAAAACCATAAAAAAACTCAATGATGTGTTTGTTGCCATGGCATGCATTAGTGTAATTTTCAAATATAGTGGTGCACTGGAATAGAGTTAATTAAAATACCAAACAACAATTATATTTTTATATTTCTTTCTGTGCTTCCAACCATATAAGCATCAATGCTAACTATCCCTATACAACAACCCCATTGTTGGAGCTATTATGTTGTCAAATTCCTTGATTCTTTATTTCACTGATAGATTTGATTTATTTTCAAATTTTACCAAAAAAATCCATATTGCTCATTTTTTATCTATAGAAACCATGTCTCACGAAGTGAATTGTCTACTAACTCATTTATATTTTTTATAAATTAAAGTTTAGAATTTAACATAAATTTACTCTTATTTTTCATTTTTTAATTACATAATACTCTTAAAATAATCCTTCTCATACAAACAAACAAATTTAATATATAGGATGCAACATTAGCAATACCTCCTATATAATTACAATATGCACCATACTTAAAACAATGATTAGTAAATTAAAATATTATAGAAATGCTTCACAACATCATAAACACATAATATGCACTATATTTAAATTGAACAAATCCGTGTACTTTACGGTGTCTTTGTAAAAAAATTATATATATATATATATATATATATATATATATATATATAATATAATATATATATAATATATCGACCGATGATGATTTTTTACAGTGGAGGTTCCTGGCTTATATACACCATGGGCCACCCTTTGGGGAAAGGGCATGATCTTAATGATCATACCCTTTCGTCTAATTAACCTAAAATTAAATAATAAACCTAAAATTTAAATAATAAATCACTTTTACATAACATTAAATGAAGCGAACAAAGTCTTTCTATAAATTAATTACTCTAAAAGACTTAAAATATAAATATATCCATGAGGATACAAATATTATATATTAAATATGTGAATAAGAATGATAATAAGATTAAATGATTTACAAATGAGAACGAGAGGCTTGCTTATATATCAAGTAAGTGTCTCTTCATAAAGAGTCATGTCTCATTAGACATGCCTCTTCAACCTAATTACTCGCTTAACTAATCATTATTTATGATTATTATTGTTTACATTATTCTACATTATTTATATATATTTTATTCGTTACATTGTCTCCTTCCTCAAAAAACTTTGTCCTCAAAGCTTGTCGATGAAAAAGGCTTGATCTCTTTTTCAGCTTCGAAAAGTCTTTCTGTCTCGGAACAATCATCTTCATTGATACACGCTAATATGATCTTTTAAGTGACAAACAAAATTATCTGGAACATCAGTTTGTTGTTTCGGTTCTCACTGGTTCAAATATGTAGCATGGTTGATTCGATTGTTCCCATGATTCGAATGCCAATATGGAACTTTTTTGGTTTGATTTCTCCTTACTGGGCATGTGCCAATTTTTATATTTTGTTCTGGCAAAGACGTTGTTGAGTTGGTTATGGAACATTCACTTGAGATGTTCATTGTCTGAACTGCAACATCTACGTGTGTCATTTCTTCAACTGACTTGTCTTCTTGAGTTGTCATATTCACTGAATCGGTATTTGTTGTTTTGTCATCAACTTGAATTCCTATATTTGATACTTCTTTCTCGATAAATTGGTGTACCTTGTTTTCTAATGACTTATTATCCTTCTTAAGTTTCCTAATTTGCGTCAATAGTTTTTCGTTATGATTTTTAAATCAAGAAATTTCTTCATATTTGACAACAATGATTTTGTCAATTTCACTTTGCATATTTTGTAATATTTTTTTTCCTTCTTGAGACATTACTTTTGAAATATCTGAGATATCTTCTGGCATTACTAAATTGGGTTTCAGTGTAACATCTTGGAGTGTCATTTTCTTCTTCTTGTAAGAAAATGTTAAAAACTTTTTCTTAGTATTTAGAATAAAGGAACCTAGAGTTTGCATCCATGATGATCCCAAAACGCTGTCACTATCGTTAAAACATAAGGTTTTCACGGTGAATTGTGTGGTAAAAGTATAATCTCCAATATTTAGGTGTAGATTGCTTATATCGTATTGTTTGTTACATGTGCCAAAAATATTTGTTTCAACTATATTTGATTCAGGAATCTCCAATTGATTAGCACATTTAGGACTAATATAATTAGTTGTTTCAGCAAGACTGATAGAGATTATTATCTCTCTTCCTGCGAGCGATCCTTTGATTTTAAATAATGTATAAACACATTTACCAAAGTTTTTAGGGAATCTTTCATTACTAGTCTACATTTTACTTCTTAAATATTAATTTTTTTTTTGTTATGATGTCACCACACTTAATATAAAAGTCACACTTAATATAAACTTTTATGATGTCACCACACTTAATAAATATAAAGGTCACGTCTTTTCATATGACAAGGTCATGATGTTCACCAAACTTTTTAAGTAAAAAGTAAAACTTACCTTTCACGTAAAGAGATTTTGTATCGCTTTTGTTTTTTTCTTTTAATTTTAAAATACCAGGGGCAATTACCATGGGTTGTTTCTAAAACCACAGGCTTCTCCACGTTAAAAGTTTTAAATATCACGTGGTATCAGATTTTGTATCCCTTTTGTTTAACTTTTTATTTAAAATAACATGGGTAATTACCATGGTTGTTTCTAAACACGAGCTTCTACCAGTGATTTTTTTTTTTTTTTTGTTTTTTTTTTTTTTTTTACTTACTTAAATATATATATATATATATATATATATTATGGCCAAAAACTCAACTACGAATTTTCTTAATTTTAATTTTAATGGCCAAAGGCCTAGAAAAACGGACAAAAATGAGAAACTCCCAAATTCTGAGCAAAATGCTTCAATTGTACGGCAAGAAGGTTGACGAATTTCGATAGCCAAGGACCTGGATTTGAGAACGAGCTCTATGCACTAGTTAAGCAACCTAGAACACCGAATTGCTCTGATACCAAATGAAGCGAACAAAGTTCCTTCTATAAATTAATTACTCCAAAAGACTTGGAATATAAATATATCCATGAGGATAGAAATATTATATATTAAATATGTGAATAAGAATGATAATAATATGAAATGATTTACAAATGAGAACAAGAGGTTTGCTTATATATCAGGCAAGTGTCTCTTCATGAAGAGTCATGTCTCATTGGACATGCCTCTTCAGCCTAATTACTAGTTTAACTAATCATTATTTATGATTATTATTGTTTACATTATTTATATATATTTTATTCGTTACAGATTGATTTTAAAATTTTGTTGTAATAGGATTTGAAAACTTTGATTACGATACTACAAGTTGTTAAGATCATCGTTTCAAACAAGTTGTTTTGGAAACAACAAGAGAGTGCTACCCATAACAATCCTTTTTTATTGTGAGATTGATGTTAAGATTTTGGTTGCGATAGTACGAAATGTTAAGTTCATGGTTTAAAACTAAATGTATTTTTAACCCTAAAAAAAAGAGAAGTGTGTTGCTAGTACCACAACTTTTCAATTTGAAGGTTGATTTTAAGCACTTTGTTAACAACATTATATATTATGGTTGCAAAAGGTTGTAGTTTTAACTCAAGGAATTGGTGACACCACTATTTGAAACAAAGGTAAAGACAACTACTAAATGTGACATCTAAGAAAATGAGAACTCTATAGGGTTATCATCAAGTTGACAACTTTCATTCTATGGATCAAATTAGATGGAGAAAAGAAAAATTACCATGACCAAGAAGGACTCTGCAAAGGGTCTCTCTATGCAATGCAAATAAGAAGATCAACTCGTGGAAGAACATAGAGGCATTCTTCACCCACTTCACCTACGAGGGTGTGCTTATACTTTCAAGGAAAGCAAGCAATTGATTTGACACCGAGCGTCTCACTACATAATGGCCCTATATAAAAACACTCCCTACTTTAAAAAAAAAAAGAAAGTCAAACACCAAATTCAAGAATTCATACAGGAAGGCCACATTCGAGATGGCTCCTCACCCTACAAAAGGCATATAGTGTTGGTTCAGAAACAAGATGCAAGATGGCAACTTTATATTCACTATAGAGCCTTAAACAAAATCATAGTCAAGAGCTTTAGGAATGTAAGTGCATCTTCCACTTACAAGGGTGGGTGAATGGGACAACATTATATTTCATTAGTGAGAATGGTAACCAAAAGAGCTTTATTTCAATAAAGCTCATCAAGACGAAAAAATTGCCAAATTATACCACATTCCCAAGCATGCACCATTAATTGGTTAAACAATGGATGAGACACATGTCTCAGTGACCAAACACCTCCCATAGTATGACACCAAACCCATCAAAGATGACACATTGTGTGACATAGCCCCACTTGCAATTATAATGTTCTTTTAGGACAAGAGAGAGAGAGAGAGAGAGAGATTTTATTTAACAATCTAGGCACGATAGTGTCATTATCACATTAAGAGATAATCAGTACATATGACAGGGGTAGCCCCAACAACCATAGTGTCTTTAATCATTCTTAAGCAATGCAAGAAAATAATCTCTCAAATTAGGAAGTTTGTCCACTTCATGGATTGTTTAGAAGGAAAAATAAAATAACAACCACAAGGGCCTTAATGAGGGATCTATCTATAGCAAATAGACAAGAAGATCAATTAGTGGAAGAATATTGAGACATTTGCACTTCACCCACCTCACCTTTGAGAGTATGTTTGTCCTATCGGTTCAAGCATGCAATTGATTTGACTACAAGTGTCCCTCTACCCAATGGCCCTACACACTATAATCTCTTTTGGAAAAAAAGGAAACCAAATGCTAGATTCAAAATTCAATAGACAAAGGCCACATTCAAGCTAGCTCCTTACACTACAAAATGCCTATTATGGTGGTTCAAAGGAAGGATGAAACCTGGCTACTATGTATTGATTACAAGGCCTTAAAAAAATATCATAGTCCATAACTTATACCCCATCCCTTGACTTGATGATTTGTTTAATCAACATAGGTGCCAAGTTATCCAACAAAGTTTATCTTGAGTTGAGCTAACACCATGAGCCAATCAAGCCAATTGACGTGTGGAAGAAAACCTTCAAGTCTAAGGAAGGCTTCTTGAAGTGCTTGGGCATTGCTTTCATATTATTTAATGTGTCAATGGTGTTCATGAGGATGATTGGAAAATTTTAGAAAAATTCACCAAATATTTCATATTTATATCCCTGGATAACATCCTCATCTTTAGTGGACCTTTGCAAGAGCATCTAAAACACATTCGACAACTATTGAGCGCTCTACAACAAACACATTGAGCAATACACCAACCTTGAGAATGCACAAAATTCAATCTTTAGGATACATCATGGATAAGCATGTTATGTGTGTGGATTTAGCAAAGCATAGGCCATCTATAACCATAAAGACACTAATAGAGCTCTATAACTTGTTGGGATTTACTAACTTTTATGGCAAGTTTTTGTTGGAGTTCTCTCAAATCCCTTGGCCCCTAAGCCCAATGACCAAGGGTGTTAGGTCCCTATAATACTAGTGATGCCCCCATTACTATTGTAGTTGTATCCCTTATTAATATTGTTGTGCCCCTATTGTCCCCATATTGTTATTACTGTGCACCATAAAATCCCTCTATTGTAATTTTTGTGCCTTTATATTATTATTGGTAGGTCGGCTTGGTTATATTGTGACCCCTTAAACTCCTATATATAGAAATGAGGTTTTGTCATTTGTATCATCCAAGAATTGTTCATTTGTGTAATGTAAAGGAGGTTGCCGCCTCGAAGAGGCTGAATTCTAAGGCGTTCAACTATCTTTTTTATCTTTTTGTGAGCTCATTTCATAACATTTGGTATTAGAGCTTTGGATTCTAGGGTTTCGCTGCTCCAAATAGGTCATCGTGGCATTTTCACTATAACTTTTTTTCTGTGATGTTTCAGAAGCGAAACAAAAAACCCAATTGAAACGAAATCACGGTGAACCTCGGCTCTGAATTTCAAAGCTTTTCGCACTATATTTGTGGAGATATTATCTGAGGAAGTTGGCCTTTTTGCAAACTCCTGAATTACATTCCAAACAGTTGACCTTGGGAAAATCGTCACAACATTTGTTTCGAGCATCAGATTGAAATTTCATAAGAAGTTGCAGAAAGAAAACTGACTATAGTTTCTTGTGTATATTTTTCATATACTAAGGTCAAAATAGTGACAATTGGCACTTCATACAAGTTCGCTCTTCTGGAAAAGTATATAATCAAGTCATATTGGGAGATTGTGCATAACTCTGCCTTGGAGAATCTAAATTCGATCAGACTGGTGGCATTGGAAAGAGGACACAGAGGGCTACTGCAAGTCGCAATTTCAGAACTGGATGATGCGAAATTACAAAGATACATCAGATTCAATATCGAGCTCCTACAAAGTGAAAAAAGGTGTGTAGTTTTTTTTTTTAATTTTTGCATAAGCTTGGTTTGAAAAATTAGTTAGAAGGAATTCAAAGGGCATTGTAAAGCATTATTATCGGTAATTGATGCCCCGAGGAAAGAAAATGCAAACACCTAGCAAGCAACCTGAAAGTTCTAGCATGACTCAATAAGAAGAGGAAGAAATTCAACATGATATATCAAAATTACGAGACCAAGTGCAACAAATGTCACTTGCACAAAAAGTAACAGAATCTAAAATGGACGGTTTAAAGAAAGATGTAGAAGCTAAGTTGAATGGTTTAAAGAAAGACGTAGAAGCTAAGATGGATTGTTTCAAGAAAGGCGTAGAAGCTAAGATGGATGGCATGGAAGCTAAGATGAATGGCATGGATGCTAAAATGGATGGCATGGATGATAAGATGGAAGAATTGAAGCTAAATTTGAATAAGTTGCTACAAGAAATTGTCACTAATGGTGAAAGGGTAGTAAAGGAAACTCATGATGAGAACATAAGAAATGTTAATCATGATTTCATAGACTCTAATGTTAGATCGAAGACCCACCATATTCCAAAAATCGATATGAGGAAGTTTGATGGCGGGGATCTCGCAACATGGATACTACAAATGGAGCATTTTTTCGATCTCAATAATGTGCAAAACACACAAAAGGTACGTATTGCAACTTTATATTTGAAACCAAATCAGTTTGTATGGTATCAACGGATTTGCTCTCGTAAACAAATTATCACTTGGGCAATTGTTACGGAAGAAATGATAGCACATTATGAGGATACAAAAAACAACACTTTTTTTAGCCAATTGATAAGTCTCAAATAAAAGGGTTCAATGATGGAGCACATTGAGGGGTTCCAAAAATTGAACATAAGGGTAAAAAATATTCCAGAGGAGTATAAGATTGATGTGTTCATAAGGACTTTAAAGGATAATATCCAATATGATGTTCGCCTTTGGGAACCTGATTCATTAGAGAAGGCATTCAAGTTAACAAGAAAAATGGAAAGAAAAATTATGACAACCAGGAAGCCTACCACTCACAACTATAAAGATGGAAGTGTTGTTGCCCATAACCTTCCACAACCTATAAAGTTGACACCACAACAATTGGAAGAAAAAAGAGCAAAAGGACTTTGTTACAGTTGTGATAGCAAATACACTAAAGGTCATAAGTGTGCTGAGAAGAAATTATTCTACATAGATTGTGAAAAGGAAGAAGAAAAGGAACAAGAAAGGTCAAAAGAAGAGGATATACTCCAGGAACAAAGCCTAGATAAAGAAGAAATGAACCTGACCATATCTTGTAATGCATTGGCGGGAATTACCACTCCTCAAACCATCAAGATAGAAGGACAAATCAAGAAGAAAAAGGCAATAGTGTTGATTGATTCAGGAAGTACCCACAATTTTATTCATTGTAAGGTAGCAAAAGAATTGAATTGCTTCCTATATCCAGCACCAGAGTGTCAAGTGATGATTGCAAATGGAGGAACAATAAATTGCTCTGGAAAGTGCCATAATATCAAGCTATCCATGGGAGAATATGTATTGACTAGCCCAATGCTTTCCATTCCAATGGGAGGTGCTGATGTTGTACTAGGAGTCCAATGGCTACAATCCTTGGGTACAATAGCTTTTAATTTTCAAGAACATTTCATGAAATTTTCTATGGAAGGAAAGGAAGTTGAATTAAGGGGTATTGCAGGGAAATCGAGAAATATAATAAGCTCTAACGGTATGAAAAAGCTTCTAAAAAAGGAACAACGAGGTGTAATTGCACAATTATGTTCACTAGATGTTTCCACATCGAAATCATCTATTTCTTCAGATCTCCAAAAAGTCTTGGACAATCATTCCAAGGTATTTGAGACTCTCAAATGTCTCTTACCTATTCGTGATCATGATCATGCTATTCATTTGATTCCAGGAAGTGTTCCTCCAAACATCAAGCTGTACAGATATCCCTATGCCCAAAAGAGTGAAATTGAACGTATGGTTGCAGAAATGCTTGAGGCTAGTATAATTCAACCTAGCCAAAGTTCTTTCTCTGCTCCAGTAGTATTGGTGCACAAGAAGGATGGATCATGGTACATGTGTCCAGATTATAGGGAGCTCAACAAGCTCATTATTAAAGATAAATTTCTCATTCCTATCATTGATGAATTATTGGATGAATTGCATGGATCAATTTACTTCACCAAGTTAGATCTTCATTCAGGATATCATCAAATCAAAATGAAGATTCAAGACATTCTGAAAACAACATTTAGAACTCATGAGGGTCACTATGAGTTTTTGGTCATGCCTTTTGG
>APFE030753031.1:0-13397 GCA_000404065.3 Pinus taeda
ACCGAGTGTCTCCGTTCGGAGATCTCACCCTTAGCCCCGGGGGACTTCGAGTGCCTACTTGGGCAAGGTAGTTTCAACAGTCTTTTTGCAGTAGTTTTGATCTTTGGCATTGAGGTGGAGCTGAACATTGGAGGTCTGCATAGTCTTGAGAGAGAGGGACGCAGTTCTTCTGGGGGCAGTTCCGGATTGGGGATTTGTGGAGGAGTTGAGCTGGGAGATTGAGCAAGAGATCAACTCTTGCATATTGGAGAAGTTTGGTAGAGTCTCATGCAGTATTTTGGAGGATTCTGCTCAGTGGAAGCACAGAGCCTTGAGGGATTGCGTGATTCCCCAAGGGGGTGATTTTCGGGGGTCGGCCATTTCAGAAAAGCTTTCTGGGTTTTCCGAGTAGAGGCTGATTCCAGAGTTTTAGCATTTTCCGAGGAGGGGAACAACCCCAAATCCTCATTTGATTTCTAGCAATAGCAGTAGCACGACAGTTTCCCAGCAGCATCCACGTAGTTCAGAGAGAGGCCATTCCTTTGCTATTCTGAGTGTATTTCTTCGCTTGCCTGGTGCAAGTTAAGGTGCCATCTTTCTGATCACCTCCTGTACTCATTCCATTACTTAGTATAATAAAATGGCTTAGCATTTCTCTCTGCATTTCTTGTGTCTCTGCTTATATTTGATGTTTACATTATTACATGTTGCACCACTGTTATTTTTATCATTTTGAGCTTCCAGGTTATTATATCATTTGTGCGTATTTGGCTGGAGTTTACTGGGGTTTTCGGAAATATCTTTGAAACGGGATATTACACGAAATGACCATAGTGACACTTGAACGCTGTCTTCGGGATATTTTGATCCCTCACTCGAATCTGATGGTACCCTGAACGCAAATCTGTCTTAGAGAAGTACTTGGCTCATCTAAGCTCATCCATAAGCTCATCTATGTGGGGGATGGGTATTGGTTCTTCAACATCTTCTTGTTAAGGGCTCTATAGTCGATGCAGATCCTCAATGTGCCATCCTTTTTCTTCACCAAGACAACCAATGAAGTGAAGGGACTAGAGTTGGGCTTGATATGCCCCAATGCCAACAACTCATGAATAGCCCACTCAATCTCATCTTGATAGGCCTTGGGATGTCTGTATGGGGTCATGATAATAGCCTGCACCCTTCGCTAGCTCAATAGTGTGTTCGAAACCTCTATCAAGTTGTCGTCCTAGCGGAACGTCTCCAAATGCTGCTGGGTACCTGTCTAGAATGGCCTGGATGTCTGGGTGTGGTGGTTGGGGCTTGCCCCCTGTGTTAGATATCGTGAGCTCCACGACCCACTCTATATCCCCATACCTCAAGTTTGCCTCCATCCTAGGCATTGATATTGTGTATGGGGGGTATGAGTGCATGCCTCTCAACAAAACCATCTTCCCATCGGGTCCCGCGAACTCCATCTCCAATTTTTGCTAGTTAGTGTGTAACGCGCCCAAGAGAATACAACCAGGGCACGCCAAGAACCACGTTGGTGTTTGGAACATCAACCACAAAGAAGTGGTCCGTCATAGAATAATTCCCCATCACCATTGTCATCCCGGGAACGTATCTAGTACATTGCATGGTACGGTCTCTCGGTACTAAGACCGAGAATCCCTCAAAGGACTCCATGCGTATGCACCTCCTATCCACCATCTGGACATCTATGAAATTGTGGGTGGCCCCACTGTCTACCAGCACCCAAACACGTTACTCGTACACTGTGCCCCTGATCCTCAAAAGTAAGGTACTTTGACACTCCTCGAAGTGAAGCGATAACCCCTGTTGCAGGCAAGAAGGGTGCTCCTCCCGGTGGGGGTGGTCATCCTCCACCTCCTCCTTTCACCCCTGGCTCGCCATCACCAACGCCTACCTCCTGCTCAACATCCTCCTCCGGCTCACTGTCAGAAAATACCTCTATGAAGTGTGCCTTTCCCTTGGTACATCGGTGCCCTGGTGTCCATGGCTCCTGGCAAGTGAAGCACAACTTCCTCCTATAGAGGTCCCTCCTGGCCTCGTCATCCAACTACCCACGCCCTTGAATATCTTGTTGTGGTGGGGGTCTAGTGTCTTCTCCCCTCTGCTGGAATATTGGTTTGGTGGGTATTTGTGCTTATGTCCTAGGAAGAGCATCCTACAAATCTCGGGCTCTACCTACTACACCCTGCAGAGTGGTGGGCCTGTTGAACCTCACCAAGCCCCTTAGTGGCTCTTCTAATCCCTCCAAAAACAAAAAGACCCTCCTGGCCTCCGATAAATCTGACACCTTGGCCTCTGATAAATCCGACACCATCATGGATATCCTCAAAAACTCAGAGATATATGTCTCTCCACTACCGATCTACTTAAGGTGTGTCAATTCTCCAAAGTGCTCCTTCGGGTCTCTCATTTCAAAGCGCTCCAGCACCCTCTATGTGGAATCCTCTTAGGTTGTAACTCTTGCATGCCCCATAGTGGTCAACCCATGGAACCACCAATCATGGGCCTCTCCCTCCAAGTGTAAAGTGGCAATCTTGATTGACTCCACCTCTGTCATCTAGTTAAGATGGAAATAAACATCCAACTTCTCAACCCTCGCCTTGGCTAAGCTCTTAGGCAAGCCATCAAAAGTTGGGAGGAATAATTTTCGCACCATACGCTACAAATCAGTGCCATGTGTGTAGCCTCCTCCACTCTACCCCTTACTCCTATTATCGCACTTAAGTAGGCAAAAATCTTTGCAGGTAATGGCCTCTCTGAAATCAACCCCATAGGACTAGTACTCCACAAAATAGTCTCCAATGGGCATGTACTCCTGCCCCTGCGACCCTCCAACACCTGATGCTAAAAATGTAGGGATAGTCGACTTGGGTGGTGTGCTAGAGACATGAGGTGCGTGGGGTGGGTTCGCTGCTTGGTGGTCCGAGGCACCTGAACCCTCTCCCAAGTGGATGTCTCCTTGAATGCCCTTGCCTTTGTTGTTGTTGTTGTTCTGTTGCCTCAACTCATGAATACCCCTAGACAATTCGTGGATAGCCTTCAAGAGGTGTTGGGAAAATTCCTCCTCTTTACTCACTTTGTCATTTTGATTGTCCCCCATATTTGGCCCCTCAACCTCTAGCTCAAGGGTTTCTGGATCAGGGGTAATCTGTAGCTGTCTTTCCTTGCTTCTAAACCTCTGCCTCCTGTATGTGATATTTTTCCTGTCCTCTGGTGTCATAGACTGAAGGTTTCTCCCACAGGCTAAGCCAAGACTATGAGCTTTGATACCACTGTAATATTCCTAAGAGAAAATTAATAGTGATAAATAGACATAATAGCCTGCACACAAAATTTTTACACATATAAGTAAACACCTAGAAATTCATCCAAAAACTGAGCCAAGCTGAGCCATTTTATTATAAATTAGTGGGGGTACAACAAAGTATGGAGTGAGTGCACCTGGGCTTGCCAAAGGTAAGCTAAACAAGTCCTAGGTGAAGAAGCCAATGGCCTGGATGATGGGAAGACAATTGCCCTCTAAGCGTTGCGCTAGCCTTGGAAAACTGCACTGCTAGCTGATGTAGATCTGCTATTTGGCCTTCCTCTAGTACTCAGAAAATTCCAGGAAATCAACCCTGGTCTCCTCTCAAATAACCCACCAAAACCCAAAAAGGGTTTGGCCTAGTTCTGACTCCAAAAATTACCCCCAATTTCCATGTATTCCTCCCATTGCTAGGTAATTCGGCTTGCCGGGAAATATCCTTGTTCAGCTCCTCCAAAATGAGGGAAAACGCTGGCAAAACTCCTCTCCGGATGTCCCACCAAATCTCCAACTCAGTTAAGCTCAATTGTCTCTCCCCCTCAACTCCCACGTGTGGCCCAAAAACTCCTTCTGTGCAGGGCCACACAATCCTTGAAATGGTATCACTGCTAAAACAAAATCCCCATAGAAATGTGTTTGCTTAACACTGCAAATCTCCAACAAAAAAATGTCCAAGGCTCTCTCAGAAAACTCAACAAGTTTGCTACTCCACAACCCACTCTCCCGCGTAGTGCTTATTCCTTTCTTGCACCCAGACTACTGAGTAAATCCCACAAAATGCATTGATGCCAAGTCCATAGCAACTCCCAAATGATTTAGATATTCCTCCTTGGGATGACACTCGAAGTTCACTAAGGGTAGGGTGAGAGTCTCGCCTGAGAATCTCGTGTGTTGAACAACACTTGTAGACCTGGCTCTACAACTCAAGCATGCTAGTTAGGTTCGATTAGCAAAGGTTCAAAAGCCCCCAAAATGATGTATCTCTCACTATTTATCCTTGAGCTCCCCCTTCTCCATGTGGGCCCTATGCATCGACCTCACCTTGGTCTTTCTCCCTCCAAAAGTGCGAGTTTGGTCAAGGGGTGCGTATTCCTCTTTGTGAAAATTTCTAGAAAGAAATCCAACTGTAGTGACTAATATTATTTTTTCTACTTATTAATTCAGAATTAAATTGTTCATAATGTTTCTACGACAAATATCGAAATAAATGCTACTGCAACCTTCACAATTAAAATATTGCGGAAAGTAAATGCAAAGAAAAATACTAGCACAAGTATAATCACAATGACAGTTATTTTTGGACAACTGCCCCCGGAAAAACCCAATGTGGTAAAATCGGTGCAGCAGATGAGGGTTTCTTTATTAATCTTCAGCAAAAATCTCATGTACAAGATACAACCAACAGAATAGAAGAGGAATCTCTGAGAGAAATTTACTGATAGTTCTGTCACACTTCCCGACGAGATTCTAATCTAGGAGAGGACGTGTTGCCCCCTTTGCATCTCACTGCGTCAGCTTCTACATGAGGATTGTGCAGTCCCAGCGTTAGCCTCTACGCTGTCCCTTTGTGTCACAACCTTTGCGCTGTCCCTTCTCTGCTCTGCGTCTTTTGCTCTTGCTCTCTTGATTGATACTGCTACGCTCTCTCTTCTCCTCTCCCGCAACTCTTCCTCCGAGTCCATTTCCTCTTATCGAACTTCGACCAGTGAGAAAATCGATTTTACTTGGGTATTGAGTATCTGCCAGGTGTGTCTTCCAAATGCACATCGAAGTCCTTCTTATAATTCTCCAGTTGAGAACCAACGACCTAAATTAGATTCTAATCAATGGCTCAGGTCATTTGGACTCAATCTTCGTCTTCTTCTAGAAGTTTCACTCATAGTTAGATTAATACCCTTTAATTATTTTAATTTCCTAAGTTTAGACTTAGGGTCCCATTAAAAATAATTAATTATTTTAATAAAATTGTGTCCAGGTGGAATTTCCCAAAACGATTTCTTGGTATTGTGGAATACATTTGTCCAAGCCTCCCTGCAAATTTTGAGACTTAGAGGACATCCGATGCTATCAGAAATCAACACTCTTTTGGGGTGGTCCCCACCATCCACCACAACTTCGATTTCTCTTTTTCTCCTATGTTGGAACTTGGGACCCTCCTTAGCCAATCTAATTACATGGGGTCCTCCTAACGCACTTCCCCTAAGTTAAGCACTCCCTTAACATTGAAGTTGCCATGACTTAGCCAAAATTGCAAAACTAGTGTAGTTGTTGGGTGAAATTAATTAGAGGGGACGTCATAGGTGATCTCTTCCATGTTCATATTTGTTTATGATAACTTTGACAAGCATGCCTTTTGTTTGGATACAATATAGGAAGATGAGGGGGATTAATTTGTTTTGTTAATTTAAACTCTTTTCAGCCCTGATTGAATTTCACTTGGCGATTTAGCAATACCCAGAAAAATATTTTACCAAATAAATTTTAGAACTACTGAAAACTAAATAGGTTGATAACTAGTAGGCAAATTTGTAGCAGAAATAAGTGAGAAATCAATGATAGGTGTGGTAGAAAAATTCACCCACATATTAACTTAGAAAATATGGGATAGACCCACAAAGATTTACACAAGAAATTATAGCTGATACGAAGACATGTAACTTAGCCTCTTACTGAGAAATTCGACCCAAGAAACCCCTCGTTGCTTGAGAAATTCGACCTCAATGAAAACTCTGCCTGCTTGATCAAGATCTTGGCCTAGACAACCCTCCTTGATGTCACATGCATGAGTCGTTGTTGTCCTATCTGCGTCCTTCCTCACTTGCACGTGTGGGATGTGGCTTTATTCATTGTTGCTCAACCTCCTTCCTCCATTTCAAACTCTAGAAATCCTCCCGAAATCTCTTAAGTGTCCTCTTGAATCTCCTTGGTCTTCTCACTCGACAAATCACTTTGTTCAAGCGCTCAGCAAAGATTGTGTCTTGGCCTTTTTCCTTAGGCTCAATTTTTAACTTCATTGAGGCTTAGATCGACAACTGAGATTAAATCGTCGAGTTACTCAAGATAAGTCACTTAAATTAACTTATTTTTCTTAGGCGTTATTTTCCTAAATATAAGAAGTTATAAATTGCTTACATGTCATGCATGTCTCATGCAACACTCATGCATGTCTTATGTCTCATGCAACCTTCATGCATACCTTGCATGTTGCATGTAACCCTCATGCATGCCTCTCATGTTGTATGCAACTCTAATGCATGCCTTTTATGTTGTATGCACCCCTCATGCATACCTTGCATGTCACATGCAAGCTCCTAAAGAGGCAAAAGAAGATCTTCCTAGCTAAGACATGAAGCTAGAAGACGTTCTACAACTACAAAATTCAACACTCCCTTCTAGCCAGGGAGGGATTCTCCACCACCCCTAGCTTGTCCCTATAAAACACAAACTTCCCTTTAACTAGAGGTTTGGTAAGAATATTTGCAACCTACTCTCTTGGGGGTATGTACTACAATCTCACAACACCTCTTTGAACCGTGTCTTTGATGAAGTGATACCTGATCTTTATATGTTTGAACTTATCATGAAACACTAGATTCTTTGAAAGCTTGATGTAGCTTTGGTTATCACAGTCTATCATAGTCGGTGCCCTCCCAAGATCAAATAAACTTGTGAGCATCTTGCAATGCTAGGTTGTCCCACAACTCGCCAAACTCACTATCATGTACTTGTTGGACATTGGATAAACCAACTGTCCCCGTGTGTTTTGTGACATGGACTAACCGCCTCTCGTGGATCCTTATCTCTGGTGATGCGATTGTTGACTAACACTTGCGGGTTTTGGTCTAACGACAATCGTGATTCCCAATAAGTGGTATCAAAGCATAGGTTACAAGTTCGATTCACAGCCGACTTGCATCGGGGGGGAGATTGTTGGACATTGGATAAACCAACTATCCCCATGTGTTTCATGAGATGGACTAACTCCCTCTCGTAGATCCTTATCTCTCGCGATGCGATTGTTGACTAACACCGACCGGTTTTGGTCTAACGGCAATCGTGATTCCCAACAGTGCTCTGGCTCCACTGAGCTAAAGCCTAAGTGCCATTGAGTGTTGCTTCCTACTGAACCATGGGATCATCGTTGACTCCAAGCTGAAACAACATCTAGAAGTGGATTTCCTATCCATTGCACTCCCTGCCCAATCAAAATTTATGTACCCCTATAGCTGTACTCCAACTTTGACATAACTCAGTCCAAAGTCTATTATACCACAAAGGTACCTCAACACATGCTTCACTACCACCCAATGAACTTGCCTTGACTTCACCCTAAATTGGTTGAGTGTGTTCACTGCAAAGCAAATATCTGGCCTGGTGTTTACCAGATACATCAAGAACCCAATAAGATTCCTATACAAAGTGGGATCCACCAACTCACTTTTGGAAGTATCAATATTCCTCAAGCTGACAATCATAGGTGTAGACATAGGCCTGCAATTCCCCATCCTGAATCTCCTTAGAATCTCAACTGCATACTTGCCTCGCGCAAAGAAGATTTCTCCTAGTTGTTGCCACACCCCCAATCCCAAAATGTAGTGCATAATCCCAATGTCCATATCAAACTTAGAAGCAAGGTCCTCCTTGCACATCCCAATGAGCCTCTTCGATCCTATCAAGAATAGATCATCCACATATAGCACCAAGATAAGCATCTCGTCCTCATCGAGTACATAGTGCAACTTGGAGTCTGCCTCACTCTTGGTGAAGCCCAAACCAAGAAGGTACCCATTGAACCTGGAGAACCATGCACGCAGAGCCTGTTTCAGCCCATAAAGGGCCTTCTTCAATCTACATACATGAGACTCCCTCCCATACACCTTATATCCCTGACATTGCTCAACATACACCTCCTCAATCACCCCATTAAGGAAGGAAGTCTTGACATTCATTTGATGTATCCTCCACCCCATCTTTGAGTCAATAGGTATGACCGCCTTGATAGATGCATATTGGGCAACATGTGCAAAGGTCTCCTTGTAGTCTACTCTCTCCTTTTGGGAGAACCCTCTCTCCAAGAACCTTGCCTTGTACTTGTAAAAATTTCTCATTTCCCACCCTGGTTTTCAGTTTCACCTTATTTATCCAAAATAGTTAAATGCCCTTTCCCATATCCATACATTCAACAACTGAAAAATATTTTTTGCTGAAAACACAAATTCTGGAAATTTTACAGAATGCTGGAAAATGCAGAAATAAAAAAATCAGTAGGTACAAACAGCCATTCAACACATTTAAACATAATGATTTTTGGTCAAGGTGACCCTGGAAAAACCCCCTACAATTCTTGGGGAAAACCAGTTCGAAAGCTCCTCCTTATCTTCGGAAAATGCTTTTATAGTGAGAGAAATATTCAGCAAAAAATCAGCAAGCAAACTTTTACAACTTAGCTCGTTTTCCGTGCCTCAACCAACTGGAAAAATTTGCAAACAGTAAAACAGAACAGCAATAAATGCTGTATGTTCTCGATTTTTGTGCCCAATTTCAGCCTTAAATGCTGTTGTACGGCTTGCCTAGAAAAGCGTGCAAGCTGCCATAAATATGCTGTATAGATTTCCTCGATTTGCGTGCCAAGGTACAGCCACTTGTACGGATTTCTGCTCCTCGATTTCTGTGCACTTGCTGTACGGATTTCTAGAAAATCGTGCCAAAAATCTGCCTTTCACTGCGTGCTAACTTAGCTGTACGGATTTGCTAAACGCTGCCTTGGAATGTGTGCCAAGCTACTGTCTCCTTCATCCCCTGTCCAGAAATCTCCCTTACTCTTTTGCTCTCCTTCTGTCAATCTGTTCATGAAAGAATGAATGACCTTTTCCTCATTTTCCTCGTTTAATCTAACCCTAAGTGACTTTTGGGGAACCCCTAAATCCAATGGTTGAAATAGATTGAGATCTAGGGCTGAGATTAAATGCTCATTTAAATCTCACTTTTTATTTTTTAATTCACCCCACTTTAATAAAGACCCACTTAGTCATTTATTTCCAAAATCACTTTTCTTTTCTAATTTTACATTGACTTTATTAAAGTCACTTAAAATTAGACTTTAGTAACTTTATCACTTAAAGTCATTTTTAAATTAGATTTGACTTTATAAAAATTATAAAGTCACTTTAGGAGAAAAATTAAATTCTTTTGGACACTTTTCCCTAGGCCAAAGATCAAAGCCTTAGGGAAGCTCCTGTCCTCCGGTACCAAATTTCAACAATCCCTCTTACCGAGGAAGGTGTTCTTCACCAAAACCATCTTGTCTCTGAAGTAGACATGCTTGCCCCATGGTAAGTCTTTGGTAAGAATATCTGCAACCTGCTCATCGTGGGAATATACTCAAGCTTCACAGCTCCCTTCTGAACATAGTCTCTGATGAAATGATATTTGATCCCGATATGCTTTGATCTGTCATGAAATACTGGATTCTCTGTGAGTTTAATGCAACTCTGGTTATCATAGTAAATCACTGAAGGTCTCAACGGCTAACCAGATAAGCCAAACAACATCTTGCGAAGCCAGATGGCCTCACAACTAGCTAGACTGGCTGCCATATACTCTGCTTCCGCTGAACTCAATGCTACTGACTGCTGCTTCCGACTGAACCATGACACTACTGTCGAACCCAACCCAACCCAAAACAACACCTTGAAGTGCTCTTCCTATCAGAAGCACAACCTGCCCAATCAGAATCAGTATAACCTGCCAATCTCACTCCATTCCCCTGCTTGTAGTCCAGACTCCAGACCATAATCCACTGTCCCCTGCAAGTAACGCAAAATGTGTTTTGCAGCCACCCAGTGAACCTTTCTAGGCTCACACATAAACTGACTCATCGTGTTGACTGCAAAACAAATATCTGGTCTAGTGTTGACCAAATACATAAAGGAACCAATCAGCTGCCTGTACAATGTGGGATCCACTAACTCGGAATCCGAAGCATGAAGTTTGTTCCAGTTGGTGATCATCGGTGTCGACATGGGTTTACAATCCTCCATGTGGAATTTGCCAAGGATGTCCACAATATACTTCCCTTGTCCCAGGAAGAAGTGCCCCTCCTTCTGCCACACCTGCAAACCCAAAAAGTAATGCATCAAGCCGATGTCCTTCATCTTAGACTCCGCCGCAAGATCTCTCTTGCAGTGCTCTATGAGTCTCTCTGCACCTGTAATGGCCAAGTCATCCACATACAACACCAGAATGAGAGGCTCCTCACCTATAACAATATAGTAAAGGTTCGGATCTGCCTCACTCTTTGTGAAACGCATCCCTTGCAAGTATGTATCTATCCTGGAGTACCAAGCTCTGGTAGCTTGCTTCAGGCCATAAAGGGCCTTCTTCAGTCTGTACACATGGGACTCCTTCCCATGCACCTCAAAGCCCTGTGGCTGCTCAATGTACACCTCCTCCTGTATGAAGCCATTGAGAAATGCAATCTTCACATCCATCTGGTGGATCTTCCAACCCATCTCTGCTGCTATCGATATAATGGAGCGGATCAAAGTATATTGAGCCACGGGAGTGAAGGTCTCCTCATAATCAACTCCCTCTACCTGCGAGAACCCTCTAGCCACAAACCTCGCTTTAAATTTCTCAATGTTGCCATCTGCAGCATGCTTTACCTTGTAAAACCATATGGAAGTAACCACGGATTTGCCCTCAGGCCTCGGCACCACCTTCCAAACATCATTCTTCATGATATAGAAGAATACTCCTCCTGCATGGCCTCTCTCCAGACCTGCTGGCTAGCTGCCTCCTCATAACTAGAAGGCTTAGAGTCAAGGATGCTGGTAGCCATTGCCATATAGTTACAAAACCTCTCAGGTGGTCTACTCTCTCTGACCAGCCTCTTAGGCTCAACAACAGATGTGGCATCTCTCAAGGTGTCCTGAAGCCACTTGGGCTTCCTCTTCCCTGAGCCTACTTCTCCCATTGGAGAATGAAACTCCTCCTCCTCATCATCAGGAGCCTGAACTCTTGACTGTCTGTCTGCTGTCCTCCTGACTGCACCTGAACCTGTAGAAGTTGAGGTACCGTGTGAACTGTCCATCAGTGGACTCCCTAGTGAACTGCTCTGTGGACTGCTCTGTATGCTGCCCGGAGCACCACCCCTCTGGCTCGGTGAGCCACTGCTCACTGACGAACCTGGCATCGTCATAGATGTACTTTTGGATCCTCCTGATCCCTGCCCTTTGGATCCCTGTGACTGACTCAACTGCTGTTGAGGGTCTGGTTGATCCAGATACTCTAACTCCCGTGACCTACTAAAGGCCCTGTCCTCCTCGAACTTCACATCCCGCCTGGCAACAACTTTCCTCTGTGCAGGAATGTAAATCCGAAAGGCCTTTGAGGTCTCACTATAGCCCACAAAGATACCCTTCTCTGCGGTGGGCTTTAGTTTGGTCCTCTTCTCCTTGGGTATGTAGGAATATGTAATGCACTCAAAGATACGAAGATGACCAATATTAGGCTTTTTCCCAGAAAAAGCCTCCTCCGGAGTCATGTGCCCCAAGGCACGATGCAGACTCCTGTACTGCAAATAAACAGCTGTGTTGCAGGCCCCTGCCCACAAAAGCAATGGCAACCCCTGATCATGTAACATGGCTTTGGCAGCCCCTACGATGGATCTGTTCTTCCTCTCCGCAACCCCGTTCTGCTGGGGGTTGTAAGGAACAGTGAACTCCCTCCTAATGCCTGCCTCCGCACAATAGTCAACAAACTCTCCAAGGGTGTACTCTCCCCATTGTCCGACCTCAGGGACTTAATCTTCCGACCTGTCTGTGTCTCCACAAGAGCTCTAAACTCCTGAAACCGCTTGAAGACCTCACTCTTGGTCTTCAAGAAATAAATCCAGGTCCTCCTGGAGTGATCATCAATGAATAAAACATATACTCATATCCACTCAAGGAAACATGAGACATTCAATTGCTCACATCGGAATGAATCAAATCAAGTATCCCAGTCGCTCTGCTGTCACTGCTGGGAAAATGGGATTTGGCAAACTTGCCCATCGCACATCCTTTGCAAGTATCAAAGTGATCAGTACTGAAATCTGGCACACCTGTAGTTACTAGTGATCTCCCGCAAGGTCCTCAAGGCTCCATGATACATATGCCCCATTCCGCGGTGCCAAATCTCACACAGCTCAGAATTGCTAGCTCTGCTGTCGGTACTACTGCTCAATGCCAAAAGGGGCTGGAATGCAAACTTGTACACATTTGCATGGCGTACACCTATCACTCTAGCTGAATCAGCTGGAGTGCCCCTGGGATACATCAACACCTGTCCTCCCCTAAACAATACCTCATATCCTTTGTCCTCCAAAGCTGAGACGGATATGAGGTTCTTCCTCATCCCTGGCACATAAAGAACATTTGACACCTTCAAGGGAGGTTTGGACTCCCTCTGAAATATCAGTGTCCCCACACCGACTGCTCTAACAACTCTGTCATCACCGAGTACTACCTCCATATCAGTGCAACTCTCTGAAAGCTCTGAGAAGTACTCACGGACACCTGTCATGTGACGTGAAGCCCCACTGTCCACATACCAGATACCCGAAGATGCTTCGCTAATTGAGAGAAAAGCATGCTCCCTCTGAACCTGTGTGGCAGGTGATCCTGCACTAGAGGAATTACATGCAGTGAACCCAAACTCCTGGTCAAAACGATCTGCAAAGTCCTCAACCTCTGCTGAAGCTGCCACGCTCTGGTTCTTCCCCTTCTTCTTCTTCTTCTCCGGACACACAATTGCATAGTGTCCCATCTTTTGACAATTCCAACACTTCACCTTGGAATAGTCATTTTGTGTGTTACCCTGTTTACCTTTACTTTTGCTTTTGCCCCACCATTGCTTGTGGAAGCCTGCTTCTTCCCTTTGCCTTTCTTGCCTCCTGCCAACAGTGATACATCCTCATCCTGCTCAATTGAATTGGCTGCCCCAAGCTGACCTTTCCTGATCTCTGTCTGAATGCAATCACCCCAAAACCTCTCCCATGTGGGAAGGGTCTCACGTGCACAAACCCCATCAACAAAGTTCATCCATGAACGGGGGAGGC
>APFE030753032.1:14849-30749 GCA_000404065.3 Pinus taeda
ATTCTTATCCTTTGGTCTAGGAACCAACTCCCAAGTGTTATTCTTTTCAATCTGCTCAAGTTCTTCATCCATGGCCTTGACCCAACATTCATCTTTGCATGCTTCTTTTACATTTTGTGGTTCAGTGGAGGAGAGCAATGCTAGATAGCTTGAAGCTTCAGAAATCCTTCTTCTTGTTTGTACACCTGCCTCTTTCTGTCCCAAAATTTGAGTTTCTGGATGATTCTTCTGAACGTACCTAGATGGGATCTTATCTTCTATCCTTATTTGTTCTTCTGGTGCCTCATGAGTATCTTCTTCATCATAATTCTGATTTGATGTTGAAGGATAGTCCTCATCATCTTCGAAATCTTCGGATTTTACCGACCTAGGAATGTTTCCTTCTTCATCAACCACTACATCAATACTTTCAACAATTTTACCAAGTCTTTTATTATAACACTTATATGCTTTGTTGTGGGGAGAGTAACGAAGGAGAATGCTTTCATCTGCTGTAGGTTCAAACTTGCCAAGATTTTCATCAGTCTTTTTGATTTAGCATTTGCTTCCAAAAATTTTGAAGTATTTTACTGTGGGAGTCTTACCATACCAAAGTTCATGAGGCGTTTGAGTGTTGTTTACCCGAACGTTTGTCTTGTTGAGAATAGTGACCACAGCAAATGCAGCTTCACCCCAGAAGGTTGCGGGAGTTCCAGACTCATCAAGCATAGCACGAGCCATTTGTTGAACCATTCTGTTCATCCTTTCCGCTACTCCATTTCGCTGAGGAGTTCTTGCAGTAGAAAATTCCCTTCTTATTCCATGTTCTTCACAAAAATCGAATAATTCATCCGAGGTAAATTTCCCTCCTTGATCAGACCTAAGGAATTTGATTCTGCGATCTGATTCGTTTTCAACCAAGGCTTTGAATGCTTTGAATTTTTCGAAAGCTTCATCTTTATGTTTCATAAGTCCTATCCAACACATCCTGGAAAAGTTGTCAATGAACAATATAAAATATTCTTCTCCTCACAGTGACCTTTTCCTAGATGGACCACATACATCAGTATGGACAAGTTCAAGTGGCCTGCTAGTTGATCCTTCCTTCTCAAGGAAATTAGTTCTGGTTTGCTTACCAAACTGACATGATTTGCATATTGTATTGTCTAGAATTATGATGTCAGGGAGATCATGAACCCCGTGATATTTGCATGCTTTCCTTATCTGAGAGAAGCTTAGATGCCCCAATCTTCTGTGCCATAGCCAGTGTTCATCATTCTTGCTTAGATAGCATTGTTGTTGTCCTCCCTTGAGTATGTATAAATTATTGGGAGTTCTTATGCCTTTGATCATTGTTTCTCTTGTATCAGGCTCACGAACAATACATCCATTTGATTGAAATACTACCTCATTTCTTTGATCACACATTTAACTGACACTCAAAAGATTATGCTTTAAGCCATCAACAAATATAACATTTCTAGCTTTGGCCTTTTCTTTCAAAAGAACAGAACCTTTACCTTTTATGAGTGCAGGGGTGTCATTTCCAAATGACACCTTCCTTTCTTTTTCTAAGGCACTATATGGCTGAAGATTTTCTTTATCACCTGTCATATGTTTCGAGCATCCACTGTCGATGTACCACTGATTTTCATGTCCTTCCACATATAAGGCTATCCCACATCTTTCTGGTTGTGGTTCTTTCTTTTTCCATGTTTTGGGACTCAATTTAGTTTTCTCCTTCTGATTTGTTTGCTGAAACCTAATCTTGCATTCGGAATCTTCATGACCGAAGTTGTTACAAATAGAACATTCTATTTAATTCTCAAGAGTAGAAAAGTTATTGGAGGTCCTTTTCATGATCCCAGTCATACTCCTTTGTTTTTGAGCTTCTCTAGTCATGATAGTCTTGTAGACAACACATTGAGCAGCTTTGTGTCCAAATTTATGACAAGAGAAACATTGGCCATTGAAGAAATTCCTGCGATTATCAAACCTATCGACCAAATGATTGTAGTTTCCATTGACATCCATTCTTGAGGAAAATTGAGAATAATTTACCTATGGTTAGTTGTAGCTTCTGTTCATCCTTGAAGTAGATTGCCCCTGATTTACTTGGTGATCTCTGTTCATTTTTTAAGTAAATTGTACCTGATTTAGCTGGTGATCTGCATTATGCTTTTTCTGTCAATTGTCAACCTGTTCACTTCTCCTTGCTGCATCAAGATAAGTTTTGGAGGTGGATAGCTTCTATGCTTGAGATGCTTTTTCAGAATATCCAAGACCTGTCTTGATTAGAGGGGAACGCTGCACTTTGATAATCTCATCTAAAGTTTTAGATCCTTTAGCAAATTTAAGATTAAGAGCTTTTGTTTTCTCAATATCTTTTCTAAGTCCCACAATTTCACATTCTAACTTTTCATTGTGTTTTTCCCTTTCAACCAGTTGGAATGTCAGAGTGTCTATAATCATATTCTTTTCTTGTAAACAAATTTTGAGTTTAGAAATTTCTTCATAAAGACCTTCTTCATCTATGGCATCCAAGAAATCATCATCTTCAGAAGCCATCAAGAGTCTATAATCATTACATTGTTCATCTTCATCACTATTTGAAAATCCATCACTGTCTTCATTTGTATAATATCTCTTCTTACTTACATTCTGTTTTCTGTTCCATCTAACTAGTTCCTTACCTTTGTCAAGTTTATCTTTATGAGGACACTTGGTAGCATAGTGACCGACTTTTCCACAAGCAAAGCATTTGAAAGGTAGATTACCTCTAAATCTTCCAGTGCCCTGTTGAAGGTTCTTGACAAAGTTTGATTCTTCCTCTTCTTCTGAAATATGTTCTGACTCATTGTAATCTCCTTTTCCTGAGGCTTTGAATGCGGCTTCTCTCTTGTCTGATGGTCCCCCTTTTCTCATTTCGTAAGTAGTTAGGATTCCGTGCAAATGTGACATGGTAATGCTCTGTAGATTCTGTTTTTCTTCTATGGCAGAAACTTTTGATTCAAACTTAGAAGACAAAGATCTTAGAACCCTTTCAACCAAAACAACTTCTTTTATTTCTTCACCCAAGTTTTTCATACAATTAACAATCTCATCGATACGTAGGAAATAGTTAGCCACACTTCATCATTGTGCATTCTGAGATTTTCATATTGAATTCTGAGAGTTTGTAGTTTTGCTCGTTTTACCTGATCATCTCCTTCATAGTTCAGAACGATCTTGTCCCACATTTCTTTTGCGGTTTTGATCTACATAACCTTGACGAATTCTGATTGAGATAGACTCCCTAATAGAGTATTGACAGTCTTTGCATTTGTTTCATACTGCTTCTTACCAGTCGTATCTATAGGAGTTGCTGATGGAAATGTGTATCTTGTTTCGACGATATCCCAGACTTCTGTACCAAGAGATTGAAGATAGGCTATGATTCTTACCTTCCAATAGATGAAGTTGCTCCCATCAAAAATTGGTGCCCTGATTGATGCCTCTTTTTCGTAGTTGCTCATGATGCTAGATCTTCCTTCAAGCGATCAAGCTTCTTCTGAAGGGCCTACTCTGGTACCAATTGTTGAAAATAATATTGAGATGGGGGGTGAATCAGTATTATCAAATCAATATAAATTCTACATTTCCATATTCAGATTCATATACGCTAATTCAGTTAAGGAAAACCGTATGTATACGCAACTGTGTGTAATGCAACAAGAGTATATCCAGTAAACTTATAATTCAATTAGTTGCTTCTTAATGAGTGCATCAGAACATTATTAACACTATGAATAGTAAATAGGAGAAGTAAAGTAGAACAAATCATCACACATAAGCAACACACATGAATACCAAGATGTAAGGTGGAAACCCAATGTGGGTGAAAACCACCTGCTACAATTCGTCTCTATCTTCCTTTAATTAGAAACTTCTTTTTACAATGATTTTGTACTAGTGCAGTCTTATACCAGTACGCAGGATGCTACCTATAGAAGGCTACAACCTTCTCTCGTTCTCCAGCTTCTCCTGGAAGGGAGCTATAACCCCGTTAGTTCTTGTACTAGCTGAGGTACTAGTATGTAGGTGCTGACCTACAAAAGGCTACAACCTTATCTTTTCTTCCAGGGACCATGTTTCATAAATTTTCAGATTGGATCCATGAATAACATCAATCAAACATATATTATATCTGCATCAAGCAATCTCCTTTGTACAAACCAATACGGAATCAACCAATCACTTCTCAGAATGTTGTAACCAGAAAACAGTAACAGTAACCAGACACCAATTCTAAACCCACAACACTGCAGCAATAAACAGTAGCTAAAACATATTTCATGAATGTACGCTACTTCAATATGTAGAACCTGTGTGCATACGCTTCTGCATCAAGGCCAACCAGTGTATACTCTGTATTGAGTTAGTGAACTAGCGTGTATACGCGCCTCTGCTGTGTGAACCTGCGTACAGATCTATAAAAGATAATTTACCCTTTTCACTTATTCAGACATCAGTTATACCCAGATTATCATATTTATAGATCAAGTCATGTGCCAAATATAACAGATCAAAATTACACAAAGATACTTCTCTTTAGGCCTTAAGATCTTGACCCATCAATAGAACTTATCCTTCTTGTGCTCAGTTTCCTCCTTGATTCAAATCTAATTATGCACCATAAACCAATGACCAGTATTCTAGATCTTGCTCTTCATAAGATATTCAATACTTATGTCAATACATTTGTCAAATGATCTCCTTCCCCTTTTATAGTCTTAGGCCTTTCTCAAACCATGGTTCAAAACCATCGAGATCCAATACTAGGGACCCAATACCTGGGTTCAATGCTTCAGACGCAATACCAAGGTCCAAAACCATAGGTCCAAATACCATGGACCCAAAAATAAGCTTTCCCACATGTACGTGATTTTATGTGCATGAAAGTGCATGTATACGCATACGTGAATTTTGATCATCAATCCCGTGTGTATAAGCGACCTGGTTAGGAGGAACCTGCGTATATGTATTTTTCTTCCATTCTGAGAGCTTGAACTGTGATCTGCCATCTGAGTGAGTTGCCATCAAGGACAACACCTGTGCCATAGTGCCAAACCTGTGTCATAATGCCAACACATTTATCCAGCAAGTTTGGAAGGATGTGATGTTGGAATAATACCAATCAATTATGAAGAATGATGTAAGGAAAAGTGTGCCTAGAACTAAAGGAAAATCAATGGTGTCCTCCAAATGGATATACAATATCAAGCATGCAATGAATGGAAGTATTGACAAATACAAGGTGAAATTTGTGGCTAGAGGTTCTCCCAAAAAGAGAGAGAAGACTATAATTATACTTTTGCTCTAGCTACCAAGTACACTACCATTAGATCTATTATTTCCATTGCTAACTCTATGGGCTGGATTTTACATCAGATGTATGTAAACACTCCTTTTCTTAATGGAATAATTGAGGAAGAAGTGTACATTAAACAACCTCAAGGTTTTTAGGTCCATGAAAGAGAGTCTCACATTTTCATATTGAATAAAGCCTTGTATGGACTTAAGCAAGCACCAAGGGCTTGGAATATATGACTTGATAATTATTTGATAAGATTTGGCTTCTCCAAGAGAAATGTTGATCCAAACTTATACTTCAAGGTTGAGAAAAATGAAGTGATTATGTTACTATATGTTTATAACTTATTTCTAATATGTGTGGAGCATCTCATTATTTGGTGTAGGAGGGAGTTGGCTTCTAAATTTGACATGAAGGATCTTGATTTAATGCACTAATATTTGGGTCTAGAAGTATGGAAGAATCCCAGTGAATTTTTTCTTTTTCAAGGAAAATACATTATCAAGATCTTGTAGAAGTTTGGAATGATGGATTGTAAGTCAATGTTGACTCCCATGGTGACAAATCTAAGAAATATGATATACTCTAAGTCTGATTTGGTAGATCCATCCATGTACCAAAATATAGTTGGCTCATTGATGTATTTATTTAATAACATGACATACATTTGCTTTGTAGTAAACATGTTGAGACACTTCTAGGTTTTTATAGAAAACTAATCCTTCTTGCAGACATGAAGGATCTCCTTATATTTCAAGCAAAACCTAGTAACAAACATCACAAGAATTGCTACCTTTCCCTAGATTATAACTGAAACATGAAACCTGTAGTGCCTGAAGAATCACTTACCTATTTAGTGAAGTTATTGTTGAAGTCCTTTCAGTGCTTTCCACAACCAGCTTTTCCTCAATGCCTTAGAGGCTTTCGCAATGCTTTCCACAACTTCTCCATGATGCTCCAAAAGATATATGCATAGACAAAAACATTCAAAGGGATCAAAGCATATTGCATATAAAATAAAAGATAAATGAATCTCTTAAATTAACATACAACATATAGTTGAATCAATAATCAGTTATAAACCATGCGAGTGATCAAGGAATCTCACAAATAACATCAAAATAGATCAAATTAAGAAAGAACAACTACTTTATATTCAATTCAAAGGAGAAGATCTTCCAACCTAGTTACCTTGATGTCACAAGCCTCTTCCATTGGTATTTTTTCCTTCCCTTGATGACAAGCTCTTCAAAACCACTATCAGCAACATAAGTTTAGAAATCCAAGTCTCCCCTATTCCTCTAGTCGTATGCTTAATTTATAGGCAAGAGGAGGAGGTTTCTAGTTCCTCTTCTCAAGGGGTATGATGCTTAAGAGGAGGATATTAGTTCCATGAACCAAGGGATGAGGTGAAAGTATATAGTAATTCGAGGTTTCTAATTTGGATAAGATTCCTCCATCAAAGCTTCTAGAATTTTATTTTTTATTTTTACTTGCGTGAACAGGACTGCGTAGTTTATAGTGGAAGATAGTGTGCATAATTGTGCAAGCCACAATGGTAAAAATTTCACATGCGTAGGTAATGGTTAGGAAAACTATGTACATCCTCAAAAATGGTTTTTAAGCAATCAACCCAAAATTCCTTTTGTCCTTGCCATTGTCTTACTTCAAGCTTCATAGGGGATTCACTTGAGACACTCATCGGATGGAGAGAGATCTCAATCGATAGTCATGTTGACAAAAATAGATTGCCCCCTAAAGTGCAAAGCCAGGAAAGATTTTTGATGACTGGAGTGCTTTATCATGTCAAAGGTTTGGATTAGATGCCAATTGGTTGAAGACCTAAAACAAACAATCAAGGATTACCATATCATGCTTTCATATAAACATCACTAAGGTAGGCATTCCCATACTTAGAGTACAAGTATCTCAAAGAATCATTATGGGAATACATTTTAATATTCATGTCAATAGAAGATATAGTATGGACGCATACATCAACGAATATATGTTTACAATTGTGAATATTTAATAATTCCACGCAGCCTAGATGGATGAAACTAGATCTAGGGTCTTGATCTCCATGTCTTGGTGTATGAATCTAACCATGTGAGTAAATCTCTTGAAGTTGAACATGGTAAAAACCACCTAATTAGTGGTCAATCATGTGAATTGTTAACAGGCATGAGAGAAACCACCAATAATGACAATGGTTCTTAAGGTACTTCCAATACAATCTATGAAGTGTGAAAAAATGTCTTGGATTCGAACACTAATAGAATCATTTGATCAAAGGTCAATGATGAGAACCCGACGTCAAAGGTGATAAACCTAACATTAAGGAAAGTAGGTTCCAAGGTATTGAATAAGGCTTCTATATCAACTTCCTAGATAATGAGTTGAATTCGATAGGAAGTAACCTATCACAGGAGGACCTATGGCATGAAACTCATGTGAAGTTTTAAAGAACAAATTTGGATAATCCAGGACTGACACAAGGATGGAAGAAGTGATTGAACGCTACAAATTGCAAGGTACTTTTGACTGAGGTTGGAATTCTCTTGAATAGATCGGCAACATGACATTTCAACTTGGCAGCATTCAACTCAAAAATAGGACCAGAAACCAGTTTGAAAACTTTCAATGAGGTATGGTTAATTGAGAGGCAAATGGATTTCCCCCAGACACAAAGGTGATAGAGTGTCATTTTCAAGAGCAACATATTTCCTTCTTATAATACAAAAGTTTCTTCCCAATTTCCCCCCACCATTACTGGAAAGTACCTATTTATTTTTGTGCAAGCTTGAGGAGGATAACATATGCTTGTCTTTTAAGCTCATCCTTTGAATGAGTCCTTCAAAGTATTTTTAACGAACCCCAGGAATGAATGGTTTTGTCTCGTCATGATGGACGAGCCTTGCACTATTTATGTTTTACGAGTCCAGTGAATGGATAACTCGAAGTCATTTTCATGTTTAAAGAGTTTGAAAAGACATGAAAAGAAAACTCATTCATCTATTTCAACATAAATTTTAACGAGTCCGGAGAAAGTAAATCTCGGTGTTTTTCATTTTTAGGGAGTCAAGAGAAAAACATAAGTAAACTCTAAAATGTCTTTTTTCATCAATTTAGTCTCTCAAGCCTGGAAAAAGGGTAAAATAATGTAGGAGCAAACTATATTGACCATCATTAGTCAACGTATACCTTTTTCGTAAATAGTCTACATGATCTGTAAAAGGGGTAAACTTATATCAAGTAGACGTTTTTTTCATTTACTTTAACGAGTTCGAAAAATAAGCATACTTGGTAATTTTTTCATATTTCGAGTCAGAAAAGAGCTTAAAGGTAACTCTGGAGTTTCTCTTTTTTGTAAGTTTTAACGAGTCTGAAAAAGTGATAAAAATGTAATCATATCATCAAGTTTCAATTTGATTAACTAGTAGGAAAAGACGGAAAGAACTCGACATTTTCATGTACATTTTACGAGCATGACAAGATAGCAAAAGATGCTCAGTATTTTCATTAGTTTAACAAGCCTTGAAAACAATAACCAAAATGGACTCTAAATAGGTTTCATTTTTATACAAATAGAGAAAAAATATGCTTGAGAATGGTGTCATATTTACACACGCTTGAAACAGAGAGGAAATTGTGCTTGAGAGTGGTTTCATTTTTACACAAGCTTGAAACAGAGAGGAAATTGTGCATGAGAGTGGTTTCATTTTTACACAAGCTTGAAACAGATAAAAACTATGCTTGAGATAAGTTTTAATGCGCCCCCAAGCATAACCTGCAACTGCACATACCCCCCAAATTTCATTCCATTCACATAAGTAGACTACTGGTTACTAATAGGCTGATGGAATAAAGGTTCAATTATGAGATTAGATGAAAGACTCGAATCAACATTGATGAGATATAGTCAAAGACTCAACTCAATTAGGGGGGGATTTGTTTCATTTTTTAACAAGCTTGACACGGGAAAATAACTATGCTCATGGAACCTTGTTTTAATTTTTAACGAGCTTGACACAAGAAAAGGAACTACGCTCATGGAACCTTGTTTCATTTTTTAATGAGCTTGACACAAGAAAAGGAACTATGCTCATGGAACCTTGTTTCATTTTTTAACGAGTTTGACACAAGAAAAGGAACTATTCTCATCGAAATTGTTTCAATTTTTTAACGAGGTTGACACAATAAAAGAACAATCCTCAGAAGATTTGTTTCATTCTTTAATGAGGTTGACATAGTAAAAGAACTATCCTCATAGGACTTGTTTCATTTTTTAACAAGGATGACACAATAAAAGAACTATCCTCATAGGACTTGTTCATTTCTTTCAAGTGGAAGGAACACATGCCAAGGGACACACCTTGATCATGGCTTCCAAGAGGTCTTCATCAAAAGGAAGAATAGTTCTCTGGAAGGAACACATGTTAAGGGAATCAATGGGGATAAGAAAATAGGTTCAAATTTCCTCATTGAAGGGTTCACCATGTCAATTACCACCTCTGAGTCAAAATAATTTGAGAAAAGAGTGAGAGTCTCGCTTACATCGGTAACTGAAAATGTGGGACCAGTTTCCACATAATTAACCTGTGGTGGGGTAGATACGACTTGCATATAAGGAACATTGAGGGATGTTGAATGATTGGTATTCGAATCAATACCAACAAAAAAAAGTTGGTCAATAGTCACAATGTTTCTATTGTGAGGGAAAGACATCACGCAAAAGAGTGTCAATACGAAAACTCCCATGACATAGACATAGTCTCGTCCAAGGAGAAAATTGAAATCCAAGGGGCCTTGGACAAACATAAGATCAATATAGATAGTTTTTCCTTCTAGAGTAATAGGTAACTTAGGAAGGATCCTTAAAGGTTCATGAATGGTTATGTTAAAAGATAACATATTTTTTGTAACATGCACAAGTTGAGGGGAACCCAAACCTTTCCAAGATGTTGAGGATAAAATATTGACAAAAGCACCTTCGTCGATGTTTGTGTGACACACATTCTTACCATATGCTTTCACAATGATTTGGAAATGGGTGTAAGAAGGAAGATGAGGCTCTGATAGTCTATTCCAATCAAAGGAAATGATCTCAGTACTTGGAGGGGGTTCAATGGAAACAATGGAAATGCCCCCATGTGTAAAAGAATTTGAAGTAACAAGAAGAACCTGAGCAATATTAAGTTCACTCTCTAAAGGGATAATGGAACCGACTGAATGTATAATCAAGTTGACCACTTTATCAACCGATGGTTCATCAACTTAAGTGATATGTGTTTCACTCTCCAATGGAAGAGTGGGATTGACTGTACTTGGAATTAGATCAATAACTTTGTAAACTGATGGTAGGTTAGGAGAGAGTTTACAGTAACTATTTGGAAGTTGTTGTTGTGAAATAGTAAGTTTTTCCAACAATTTTGAGGTTTCATCCATATGAGGGAAAAGATGAGTTCAACGACTCCCTTCGCATAAGCGAAACCTAACTTTACCCTTTTTCCTAGGAACATGAAAATCATTGGTCAATGGATTAATAGAAGTTGATAAGAATTTTTAGACCACGCTTCTAACACCTTTGGTATACCAGGACAATCAATAAGAAGGTGGTTACCCTTACAAAGCTTGCAAAGGTATTTGGGTTTGTGATGCATGTTGGAAGTTTCCTCAACATTATCAATACTTACATCCATGGTTGGTTGACATATTTCTTATCTTACTTCTTCTTCTTCTTCCCTTTCTTCTTTTTCTTCTTAGTCACATCGTTACTAGCATCAAGGCTTTTACCAAGTGAAGAAGAAGAAAGGGAGAAGGACATGTTGGGTGAAGAAGGTAAAGGGTGAACATGAGATTGGTGATGTTGAGACAGAGAACTTGGTTGAGGTGGTACAATTTGAGTATTTGGAACTAAAGAAGTTAAAAACAACCACACCAATAAACCTATGGTGAATCTAGGAAGTGACAATGTAGCCATATAAGGAGGACCGACATTTCAAAATCCAGGAAAAGTATTAGGATTCCCATTAAAATGGATTCCTTGATCAATAAATTCTGAAATGTTTCCATTAGATTTAACTCAAATAAGTTTTATTAAGAATTTAAATAATATTCACAATCCACACCTAAGGTCTGTAAAAAGTAAACACAAGAAAATAACACACGCTAGTAAATATAAGGAGTCAAACCATGCAAACAAACTTTTCACAGCAAAATCACTGGTTCTTGATGAAATCAAACGTCATAGAGATCAATGTGAAAAGTGAATAAATATAGAATGGGTGGAACTTGTTACACTAACAACCTGCTTAATGAACATGATCTGGTGCAGGTAACTTCACTTACGCCATCTTGAGTGAAGAATACCCTCCAAAAAGGTCCAAGTGAGTCTAGCCAAAGTTTGTTCCAGGTACAACATAAACTTCCCCTCCATCGTCAACTTGGGTAATAGCCCTAAGATAATGGTCTCTAAGGTTACCACATACAACAATTTAACCTGGGGTGATAGTCGCATATCAAGCGTAGACGCAAGAGCAGAGTAACAAAGCTCAATCCCCTTAAAAATTCCTTAACATAGTTAATCTGGGGTTTACCTTCAAGTGAATCCCAAACACCTTTTGACACCATTTGTAATACATCTAAATCACTCTATCGTAACCAATGAAGTGGGATTAATCACTCCACTGGATCCGATATGGTCTTGTACTTAACTTTGTTGTTATAGGAGCTTCCTAGAGCCAAACTATAATAAATAGATTTACTCTCTATCACAAAATTCATTGTTCATTTACAACTTTGGAAAGTTAAATCACTTCCATATTCCAAAGCCTTACAACCTAATCTAATGTAGGTGGAAATATCCCTGAGATAATAAAAATTTTGATTGATTTTATTAGCGCTATGTTTTTTTTAAGTTGTTACTTACTCAATGGGTAAATAGATGTGAAACGGATGGTGTTATGATCTGACTGAAAACTTTAATGCAACTGAACATGATATTGTGATATTTTAATTTTGTTTAATTATAGCTAAAGTAAGGAGAGAGGTTTTTCTTTAAAATATTAACTCCATAACGCAACACTTCTAATTTTCCAATGCAATTCAAAGCCCTAATTGCCAAACCATGCAATGTAATCTATGCACAAATTTCTTGAAAACTATGCAAACGTAATATATGCACAATTTTCATTCATGTCATGAAAATGAGAATTCTAACTATGCAAATGCAATCTATGTGAGAGAATTCTTTTAAAAAAACATGATGATTCCAAATCAGTGAAAGAGCAACAAGACTATTTTCCTTCACCAATGTAACTAAAGAACTAGTTGAGTGTAAGTAAAGGAAATTGGGTGAAAATTTCAAAGGTGAAAAGCAATGAAACTCAATGGAAATTAACACTCAGACACAATTTAGCCACCCCCTAGCGACTGAGGGGGAATTTTTTTGCAAAAATGAAAGCGAAAGCATGCAAAAATTATTAAGAAACTAAGGCAAACCTCTGAGTAATGACCAAAGGAAATAAAATTAAGAATTTCTCAAAAAGGAAATTCAAAACAGCCAATCAAATTGGCAGAGACTCTATAAGATTGTAAACAAGCTTAAGGAATCATAAAAGAAAAAATTATGGACTTAAATCAAAGAAAATCTAGCATTTTCAAAAAAATTACAGGGTTGTGCAGGTCATCACTTTGATTCAGTGTGCATACGCACTAGTGTTAAGTACTAAGTGAGAAAATATGCATTATGTTGCTAAATGAAAACTGTGCAAACCTAAAAAATTAAGAAAAAATAAAAAATAAAGGTCTCAAACCATAAATTTCAATTCTTAAAAGGGTCTAAAGGTGTCAAGGGTCAGAGCATGACACAATGGAGCACTCTCGTTCCCCAATATGGTCGCCAATTTGTTATATCAGACTAATCCTTCTTGTAGACAAGAAGGATCTCCCTAGATTTCAAACAAAACCTAGTAACATACATCAAAAGAATTGATACCTTTCCCTAGCTTATAACTAAAACATGAAACAAGTAGTGCGCAAAAAACCACTTACCTATTTAGTGAAGTGCTTGTTGAATTCATTTTAGTGGTTTCCACAACTAGATTTTTTTCAATGCCTTAGAGGCTTTCCCAATGCTTCCCATAGCTTCTCCATGATGCTCCAAAAGAGATTTGCATAAACAAAAAAATTCACAGGGATCAAAGCATCTTACATATAAAATCAAAGGTAAATGAAGTTCTTAACTTAACATACAACATATAGTTTAATCAATAATCAGTTATAAAACGTGTGAGTGATCAAGGAATCTCGTAAATAACATCAAAATAAATGAAATTAGGAAAGAACAACTACTTTGTATTAAATTAAAAGAGAAAAAGCTTACAACCTGATTACCTTGATATCACAAGCCTCTTCCAATGGTCTTTGTTCCTTCCCCTGATGACAAGCTTTTCAGACCCAAAATCAATAGCATAACTTTACAAATCCAAGTCTCCCCTCTTCCTATAGTCTTATGCTCAATTTCTAGGTAAGAAGAGGAGGTTTCTAGTTCCTCTTCCCAAGGGATAAGATGCTTAAGAGGAGGAGACTAGTTCCATGAACCAAGGGATGAGCCACAGGTATGTAGTAGTTTGAGGTTTCTAATATGGATAAGATTCCTCCATCAAATCTTCTAGAACTTTCTTTTTTATTTTTACTTGTGTAAACAGGATTGCATAGTTTATAGTGGAAGACAGTGCACAAAATTGCACAGGCCACAATGGTAAAAATTGCACATGCATAGGTAATATTTATGAAAACTATGCATATGCTCAAAAATGATTTTTAAGCAGTGCAACCCAAAATTCATTTTGTCCTTGGTATTGTTTTACTTCAAGCTTCATAGGGATTCACTTGAGACACTCCTCAGATGGCAAGAGATCTGAATCAACAGTCATGGTGACAAAATTTAGTGTAACACGGGTGGAATTGAGACATGATCAATGGATTGCAGCAAAGAACATATTGAGATTTTCATGGCATGGTTGACTTTGGTTTGACATATGTCTCAAACATGACATACAATTGTAGGTCTATAAAGATATAGATTTGGAAGTGATTATTGAAGATAGAAAGTGCCTCTAGAGGTTGCTTCAGTGTGGGCTCTGCAATATTTTTTTGGATGAGAAATAATTAGAAATTTGTTGCACTCAATACTACCAAGGAAAAATACATTGCATAGACTAGCTTAATGATTTTTGAAGTTGTGGCTTAAAGAAGTCACTCACTGAACTACTTGATCATGTGCTATAATTGGCCATGATATATTGTGGTAATCAAAGTTGTGTGAAGCTGACAGAGAATCCATATTTCCATGATAAGTTGAAGCACATCAAGATCAAGTACCACTTTATTCACGACATGGTACAGAAGGGAGAAATGAAGCTTTAGTATGTCTCTATTGTTGAGCATATTACTATTATTCTCACAAAGCCTTTGTCTGGCACGAAGATTGTATAATTTAGGGACAAGCTTAGACTTGTTGAGAACACCTCTCTCATTGAGAGGGAGTGTTAATGAGATAACATAATGGATTGACATTCGCCCTATGTAATATATGACCAGAATTAAGGAGAATGGTCCATTAGAGGATAAGCATTCTTCCTGTGTCAATTTCTTGACCAAAATTAGGAAGAATTATCCTAGAGGCCCAAAATTACTCAAATAGAGTGTGACCTTTTAGCATCAAGTTCATTAGCATCAGGCCCATAATTACTCAGATGGATTGTGGCCTTTATGGATTCACCATGTGCCAAGTACCGACTAGAATAATGGTGAACCAAGAATATGTATATTATGTTGTAGATACACTAGACTAATGGTCACTACTTGTTGCCAATGATGAGCCATGCATTAGAGGTGTTGACCAAAATTATGGTTGATCTACCATGTGTCAGTAGTACCGACAAGAATTATTGTGAGAATGCATCATGTGTCAAAGGTACCTACTAGAATAATGGTAGCCTATTGATGTTGATAAATATACCATGTGTCAAAGTTATTAACAAGAATTATGATAGTTGAATGATGTTGATACTATTGATGATTTGTTATAACCTTTTCTTAGAGAAATATGTTCACAAGAAGAACATATTTCTATTCATTATGAATACCTCCCTAGCTAGGAGGGAGTGTTTATTTTTGTAGCTATGGTCAGTCTTCATAATTCATATTTTAGCCTTTGTAATGTATAAATAATTTATAATGCATGTTCTTCATGTTGGATTTAAAAGAGAAAATATTGAATTTTGAATTTTTGGCTCCAAGATAGTCAAGTCGTAGATAGTGAAGAGACACACCCATTCGTGAAAGGAAGAACACTATGTAAAGGCATTTAGGCACCATTCAACCTCACACATTAAATCTAGTTTATGGGCATCCAAGCGAAGGACAAAAAGGACAAGAAAGGAAAATAGAAGGAAGAATCTCTCTCTCTCTCTCTCTCTCTCTCTCTCTCTCTCAGTTCGCACATGTGAAGTTGTAGGGATAACTTGCAAGGTTTCTCTCTCTCTCTCTCTCTCTCTCTC
>APFE030753032.1:54930-90879 GCA_000404065.3 Pinus taeda
GAAATAAACTAGCTAGGGCGATGGTAGCTTATCTCTGAGAAGAGATGTGGTGGCTACATGCCTCTGAACTGTCTTACAATGAGGCTCAAGGGCCTTTTTATTATTCAACAATAAGAGAAAACCCTAAACAACCAAAACCCTAACCCGAGGAGATCTAACACCAAGAGTTTGTGGGCCCCGTTGGGGTGAGTTGGACAGTCAACTTCCCGGGGTTGCGAATTGGTCATATTATCTCCGTTTGACACGCATGATAGCCCATTGGAAAGATCTCTCCTAGGACTACGACGAAAAACATGATTTTTGATAGAAAATTGTTGGCGGTAGATTTCCCAAAAAATGTCGTTTAGGGCCTCAAAACGGCTCCAGAAGTTTAGGACCCGAAAAATTGCTAAAAATAGTAAACTGTGCTATAATTAAGGAAACTGAAAATCTGAAAGAAGCACTGGTGAGGATCCAAGTGGAATTAGCGGGTGGCCACCAATATCCACCTGGATCACTTATGCTATAGTTGCATTAAACATAATCTCAAGGATGCCTAAACGAGTTGATAAATAGAATTGTGAATAATTATGCTATAGTTGCATTAAACATAAGGAACACTGTCATCCCATGTACATGGATGTTTAGAGTCGTACATCCTATTACACCTCATATTGCATTAGGTTTCACCTTGTGATTTTCATAACACATGAAACACACTTGCAAAATGGCACTGAAGGATTACTTGATAGATACAAGGGCATCATTATGGTGCACACACTTTCCTTGACACATTTAAGGATTGCTAGCATGGTACATAGATTGTTGTATCAAAGCTATTAAACAAGTATAAGTCATGTTATAACTGAACCAATTCTCTTATTAGCCGGAAAAAATTGTGAAGACACTCTCACATTGATAGATGGATCTAGAGATGGATAGAGAGACTCAATTTTCACAAGTATCTCTATATAGTGCAGATCAAGTACTAACTTTGCAATTGAAGTTTGCTACAGATTGAAAAATTTGCACTCTTGATGCATTTGCAAAATGGAAACCTATTCTGTCAACTGTTCTGGGGTCTTGGCTTGATATACCATATGGGAAAAAGTCTATGAACATCAGTAAATCCTCATGACCATTTCTACTTATAAGAAAGAATGATTAAATAGGACAAGAGCTAGGTGAGATTTGTACTGTCATGGCACATGAAATCAGGGTAAAAATGTTGATGCTTAATATATCATGGAAACTCTAACTTTTGATTACCACATTCAAAATCAAAATCTTTTAAAAATTCTAGCTAGCAATCCGTTCTGAGATTTTATTGATAAATGGATACTGATCTTGTTAAAATAATTGGAGTAGCCACAACTCTGGAAATTCGATCTACTGGCATTCAGGAAAGAAGAAATAAATAAGAGGAGAGAAATATTATGAAGAGTATTTAAAATCTAGATTTGGAATAGAAGAATAAATTTTTTTAATTTAAAATATAAACGACAAATATTTTAAAGTAGAAATTTTGAATATGGGTTAAACACAAATGAAATTTTAAACTGCCTATAGTTTCGGCTTACAGTTTGTAAAAGGTATGTGATCAAATGAGCAATCCTTGCCGCGGAACCAACCAAGCCATTGATTAGCGCATCAGACATTCTGTCTATTAACGAAATATATGAAAAAAAAGGCCACAAATTCATTGCCTTGAGTTCAAATGTCCAGAAACTAATAAACAACTAAAAATATTTTATACATTATTTACAGAGTAAATTACCTGGCAGGTATACAATATATGAATAAGTTGCAGAGACATGAACTCCACCATGGAATGAAGGTCGAGGTTAAGGAGGGAAGAGTTTTGATAAATGGAATGATGAGAGACATGGCCCTCATGGTAGGTCCCACATAGAGTTTTGTGTAGGATCATTACTATGCTATGTACATAATCGTTACATCAAATAAAATGATGGTTAGTTGTAATATATAAAAAATTTGCATGGTCTACGCATGTCTCCTGCCTCACCACGAGAGGTGTAACGAGAGAACAAGTGCTTTCAGAGAAACTCAGCTGCCAAACACATAACTTTTCACAGAGGATGGATTGGGAGCAGCCGCGACTCTGCCTCATGTCTCACCACGAAAGGTGTTCGCAATGGGAAGTTCGACCTGCCTTCTTATGAGCTATAAGCTTTCCCAATAAACCTTGCACTGCGGGAGGGAGTTAGAAGCTTAGGTTTGTGTCAGGATAAACCGATTCTATTGCCATTTGATTTGATAGCTATTTAGAAACAGTTTGGCACCTGAGATGAACATACCTCAAGAGGCAATAACTGTGGTTGGAATGCTAGATGACAAAAGGATTTGGAAGGTAGAGGCGTGTTACTAATCTTGCATAGTGTAATCCTATTTTGGCAACCAATAGAGGATGCATGATTTTTTCTTCACCATCCTTTCTCGCTTCTAGTGCTTCTATCTTCTGGTCTCTACTTCCTGGTAAACTCTGTGTATTTATTTCCCTGCCTATGATTATTCCCCTGCTAATCATTTCCCTTATCTATATTTTGTATTGTGCATGCGCCATATCTTGATATATAATGAATATCAATGACCTATTTTGTCGCATCTGTTGACTCTATTTCTGTACTGGCCCAAACACTTGTTCGAGAAGGGTTTCGCTAGAGAAAGGGGCATAATAGCCCAATCTACAGTACAATGACAAAGGGGCTTGCCTGGTTTCATTATTTCTGATTGTCTGGCTATGCCTGGAGTCATAGCCTAGAGGACTTGCATGGTTATTTGAAAGGAGGTCATTGCCGAGAGCTGGTGGTCATTATCAGTTTTCTTTGGTGGTCATTGCCAGTTTTCTTTCCCAATTGTCGGAAGGCATAGCCCTAACTCAAAGAATCAGATGGGAGCTTTTGCCGGCTCAAATATGATTTTCTGGATGTTTCCTTTGCCAAAGATCTAGGTCCGGATCTAGCAAAGATCCAGATCCATATCCAAAGCCAGATAGAGAGTTGGATTCAGCAGAGATCTTGAAAGCCAGAGAGAGAGTGTTGGATTCAGCAGATCCAATTAGTTAAGCAGTAGATTTAGCTCCAGATGGCTCATAATGAATTTAAAGAAGTTTCAGTGGGTTTAATAATCTGAATCTTACGCGACTGCACAACATGTAGGATCTTCATGCATCCACCTGTAACCTGACTCCAGCTCTAGCTCCACTGCAACGACCTGCAACCATACGCCTGTAATCCGAGGCTCCACTGCAACCACCATACATCTGTAATCTAGCTGCGGCTCCATTGCAACTATGCAACTGCCTACAACCTTAATAACATCTAGCAAGGGAATTAAATAAAGAAAGGGTATTAAATACAGACATTAAAGCATTACTTCACTTGAAAATAATTTCATGAAACATTACTTCACTTGAAAAATGAAATGTTCATGTGATGCTCATATCATATTGTAAAGCTGATATCCTAATGCCAGTAAAGCTGATATCCTAATGCTATTGTCCTAATGCTAATGCCAACGTGTGATGTATGTGGGCCTCTTCTAGGCTGACCTCTTCTCGAGATGACCTTGGGAAGAGGCTAAATAAGATCGTGAACCAAAAATTTTGTTATCACAAAACACAAACTTTCGGTTAAAATTAAAATGTCATTCATTAACAATAAAATTCATTGAAACTTTAACTTAAACCAAAGTTTTTATCATCGATTTCTGTGTAGAGATTAATGACAAAGCTTCAACCGATTACTATAGTCCCTGCTAGTCCAGAGGGCAGGCACTAAAAAGGTAAAGTTTTGAATAACAAAAAAGTTTTATTAGTTGTACATGAATTTTCTCTTAAGATGATCAAATTTGTTCAATAAAGTTAGTAGGTACATTAAGTTGGTCAACTATGAGATCTCTTTGATGATGGAGATGAGTAATAGTGTTGAATTTTTTTTTTTTTGATAGTGAAATGAATGTTGTTGTTTGTTTGTTTTTTTTTTAAATGATGCGTAATTTTATTCATTAAAGAAGAAGAAAATTACAATTTGTATATGCGCATATATATTTTGGAAAATATTTCTATCCGAGGATCAGGAACAATGCATATATTTAACAAAAAATAACCTTATGGACAACAAACCCTAGGCCACAAAATTGTGGGAAAAAAACCAGAAACAAGGCAGGCAGGCCCAACAAGGAACCCCAAAGGAGTTGTAACAACGTTAGGTTAAAAATCCATGTAATAAAGTTAATAAAGGTAAAATAAGACCAAGGCCACGGGACAGGTATTCCAAGCTTAATCTCGAGAAAAATATCCTAGTGTGGGTGTTCATTTGGTTTATTATGGCTAGGGGAAATTGGCAAAGGCAATGGCAAAGGCTTTGAAAAGGCAAGAGGCATTAATTGACATTTTATTTATAAAAATAAAGGAAAATAGGAGAGAAAAGTAAGGTGAATGGTCACAAGTTGCATGTGAAGAGGAAAATGAAGGAAAATAATGGAAAATTGAAGAAATTAGAGGCCTCGTTGATAAAAAGGCTTCTAAGGATCAGAGCACAACTTCTGATAGTTCAGTTTTGGAGCTCTCTCTCCATTCTCTTTCTCCCTCATACTCTTATACACTTAGATTTTTCTTGGTTCACTCTAGCATTGGAGCAAGGAAAGAAAAGGAAGGACAAAAAAGGTAAAAGAAAGCAAAGATCAAGCAAGGAAGAGTTGGATCAAGCAACTACAACGAGATTACTTGTAGGTATTGAGTTGCATGTATTATTTCCTTGCTAGTATTGGCATGCATGGTACATGCATGTGTGTATTTGTTACTCTTGTTTTCATTAGCATGGGTTTTTCTAGGTGTGACAGTGGTTTTCTACCTTGCCTTACCACTTTTGGATAGCCATGGTGTGATGCGGTTATTCTTACTTGGTTGAGCTATACTGTCAGATGGTTTCGAAACTGAGTGGGGTGGTCTTGGGAGAAACACAAGGCCTAGGAATCCCTAGACCAGTGAAGGTGGAATTGTAGTAAATCTTGATTGTGTATACCCTCGTTGGGCCTAGGAATCCTCAACTAAGGAATGGAAGGATATAAGGTAAATCCTAGAGGGTGGAGTAGGACAAATTCCTTGCGATTTAGGTGGGGAGATCCGAAGCCATCCATGCTTGTATAGGCCTAGTGATCCTTGAACTGGTATATGGTAGGATTACGGTAAAGCCTGGTAGTGTATGTTTCTTGTTTGGGCCCTAGGAATCCCTTGAAGGGATTGCAGTAAAGTCTGGTTGTATTCATGAGGGTTTGGGCCTAGGAATCCCTTGGTAGATTGTGATAAAGCCTAAGGAAGCCTTGGTTTTTTTGTTGTAAATCCCATATTCATGCATGGAATATGGCATGGGGGTGATTGGTTGAAAGAAAGATTTGGTTTAGCCCAGTCTATGGTCGGGTGGTATGTGGAAGTCCCTGACCTGGTTGCATTTTACATATGTTAATAGGAGATCTTTTCCTCTTGAGTATTATGTGTAAATGTGTTTGTTATTATGTGGTTATAATGGTTTTTCTATCATTGTTAATCTATTGGTTATATGTTGGTTATAAGCATGGTTTATGACAAACTTGAGTTATGGCTCTCATCTTGTTTTATTTTGAAAATGAAATGCTAATGAATGCATGACCTAATATATTATATTGCATCTATCATGAGAGGGCATTAGACCTTCTTGATAATTCTCATATAAGTATGAAGTACCTATGCTCAGATGCGTTTATATGACATGTAGATTACATGTTCATGATGTGTTTGACAAAATGTTTGTCATGGTTAGGCCTTGTCAGGTCAGGTCCTTGTTCAAGTTTTCCATTAAAGGCCTTGTCATCTTGTTATTTATCATTTTTGAGAGTTTCATCAAGTTCTGGGTAGAGGATTGAGTCCTGGACCTGAAAAAGTGGCTCAAAATCCAAGGTCGCTAGCACAAAACTACCTAAAAAATTTCGCAATCGTATGGCTGCCCTTGTTGTGCATGTGACTGGATGGTTTTAGTCACATGGAGGGCTTTTCATGGGTGCGACTGGGGTCTAGTTCAATTAGAAAGCAAGTTAACTCAGGGGTTTGGCACCTAGAGTGGTTGGTTAGCCCTGGGGGTCTTGTAGCTCCTTAGAAAGGCCAGTTTGGTTTTAGTTTGTTGATTCCACTTCCTTAACTGTACTTGGGGAGTTGAATCATATCATAGTAACTCTTCATCACATGTTTACCCTGATGGACCAGTTAGCTTGGGTAAATGTGAGAGGAGGGTGTTACATAGTGGTATTAGAGCATGGTTCACCCCTTGGACTAGATGGGTGGAATGTGTTAATCATGCATACATGTCGGTTCCATATGTGTTCATTATGCTTTTGGTTTATATGTTTGTTATGTATGCATGGGAGTATTCATTGTTACAATTGGGTTGTCATGTATAAGGTTATGATGTTGTTGTTGGGATGTGTTTGTCGTGAATGCATGTTGGTTGAATATGTATTTGTTGTACGAGTTTGTTTTCTATGTAGAAGTGTGCATGCATTTTCATGGCTATAGTTTTCGTGCATGAGGTCATGGTATGTAGTTGGTATTGGCATGCATGATAACTAGATAATGATTGAGATTATAATGGTACATTGATTATGATTATTTTTATACATGTATTGTGCTAATCTGGTTGATATTGCAAACGAGATATCCTCCCCTAAAGTATACTGAGGTATGTTGATTATGTTTATATTTTGATTTAGATGACGTGGTATACTTGCAGGAAGAATATCAAAGATGACTAGCAAGATGGTAGACTACAGTTCATGAGATTCTCCCTATAGATATTATGAGCAACATGGTGATAGGTAGTCTCCTGATATAACAGACACTTTGAGAATTTTGAAGGCAAAATTAAGAAGTTGCAAGGTAGAAATTGACAGGAACATTCAGGCATAGGAGAAACAAGTAGAAGTTAATGTAGTCATCCTTTAGAGTTTGTTAGATTTGCAAAGACAGGGGCCACCTGGGATCAGTCATGGATAGGAGGACAAGACTAATGGAGCATATGGAAATTGGGCTCACAATGGGCATAGGTCAGACAAAGATGTCACAATTAGGGATGGCAGGATCTTGGGTACACCTGATAGGAGAGATAATGGACATGGGTTCTATTCTAGTTCTAGTTCTAACAGGTATCATGGTCATCATCTCTATCTTCCTTACATGAGGAGTGATAGGAGATATTTTCTAGAGGAGTTCAAGAAATCCAAGCCACTTACATTTGATGGAGATTTGAAGAAGCCAGAAGATGAAAAGGCATGGTTACTTGGGATGAAGAAATTCTTTGAGTTGCATGATTACACTGAGAACATGAAGGCTAGAATATCTATCTTTAGCCTCAAAGGGAAAGAAGACATTTGGTTTGAAGATGTGAAGCGGGTTAAAGATATTAGGACAGAGGAATTGAGTTGGCATGAATTCAAGAGACTCTTCAGGAATAAGAACTTGTTAAAGAGGTACTACGACAGTAAGGCCTAGGAGTTATATGAGCTAACTTATGGGATCGATAAAAGATGAGGAGTATACGACCAAGTTCTTGGAATTGTTGAGGTATGTACCATATCTTAAGGATGAGAAAGCAAACGACCAGAGATTTGTCAGTGGATTTCCATTAACATTTAGGTATTGGATTGAGTATGATGAGCCTCGATCACTTAAAGAATTCATTGGTAGGTTGAAGCACTATTATGAGAAACCAAAGCGTAAGATAGAGTCTCATCAAGGTTAGAAAGAGAAAGACATGGCTAAAGTTAAATGGCCACTGAAAAGGAGAAGACCCTAGGATGCAGGTGAGAAAGAGAATTTTTCACCTTACAAGAAGTTTAATGGACCTTAGCCTAGAGAAAAATTGAACAGAGGTGATGGTAGGAGACAGTTGCAGCGTTGGACATGTGGTAAGGAGCATCTCAAGAAGGATTGTCCATAGAATCAGAGTGGTAGGCCTCAGATCTATAGTGCACAAGAAGAACAGATTGTTGGGGATGTTGGGAAGATCATTCCTTGAATCTATGCAACATTGGATAACGGGAAGGCATATCACTAGGCATCTATTATCGAGATGGACGGTGAGCTTTGTGATCAAGTTGTTTCTATTTTGATTGGCCATGGATCTAATTATAGCTATGTTAACCCTAACTTGGTGGATAAGTGTGGTTTGAATAAAGAATTGCATTCAGAATCTTGGCTAGTGCAGTTGCCTATAGCTACAAAGAAAAGATTTCATCATTGGGTAAGAGCTTGTGCATTTGAGTTGAATGGTATGCCCACATCGGCACATCTGAATGTGCTTCCATTGGGACCATATAGTATATTGTTGGGTATGGACTGGTTATATCTTCACAGGACTAAGGTAGACTACTATGATAAGGCTATTGAGTGCTTCGATGACAATGGAGAACAAAGGATTTTATAGGGGAATAAGAAGGCAACATCAGTTAGAATGGTGACAGTTATGCAGGAAAAACGTAGCCATAGGAAAGGGTGTGAGTTATTTGCAGTACATATGTCCAATGATAAAGGTAAGGATGTTGAGGATGCGAAGGTCTTAAATAGGTACCTGATTTTACAACATCGACATTGAAGGCACCTTACAAGATGAGAACTCTAGAGTTAGTGGAATTGAAGTTGCAGTTGAAGGAAATGCTTGACAAGGGATACATCCAGCCAAGTGTGTCGTCATGGGGTGCACTAGTATTGTTTGTGAAGGAGAAGGATGGTACTCTCATGCTATGAATTGATTACAAGATGTTAAACAAGGAAACCATCAAGAACATGTATTTGTTGCCGAGGATCAATGAATTTTTTGATCAACTAAAGGGAGAAGAAGTGTTCTCGAAGATTGATCTAATATCAAGATACCATCAGGTATGCATAAAAAAAGAAAACATTTACAAGACTGCTTTCTGGACCATGTATGGGCATTATGAGTTTTTTTGGTTCCATTTGGTTTGGCTAATGCTCCATCTACTTTTATCTGATTGATGAATAATGTGTTGCGTCCTTATCTGGATAAGTTTGTTATGGTTTTCATTGATTATATATTGATATGTTCTAAGAATGAGGAAGAGCATGTTGAACCTTTAGCAGCAGTACTGAGGTTTCCAAGAGAGCATCAGTTGTATGCAAGCTTAGAAAATGTAGTTTCTTTCAGACAAAAGTACATTACTTGGGGCATGTTGTCTCCAATGAAGTTATAATAGTGGATCTGGAAAAGAGAAGGGTTATCATGGAGTGGGAAGCTCCTAGGAATGTGGATGAGGTAAGGTCATTTATGGGTTTGGAACGTTACTACAGGAGGTTTATTAGGAACTTCTCACGAATTTCATATCCTGTCACATCATTGGAGAGGAAAGGAAAGAAATTTGAATGGACAAAGGAATGTGCAGCAAGTTTTGAGTAGTTGAAGTAGTTGTTGACAAATGCTCCATTTCTCAAGATTGCAGATCCATATAAAGAGTTTGTGGTGTGTATAGATGCTTGCAAGAGAAGCCTTGGTGGAGTCCTTATGCAAGAGGGACGGGTGGTATGTTATGAATCAAGGAAACCAAATGAGCACGAGTGGGATTATGTGACACATGATCTTGAGTTGGCAACGATCATCCATGCACTGAAGATGTGGAGACACTATCTTCTTTGCAAGAGGTTTGTGTTGATGAGAGACCGTAGTCGATTGAGATACCTATTTGACCAACCAAATCTGAATTCCAGGAAATCTAGATGGTTACCGATGATTAGTGAGTTTGACATTAAGATCAGGTACATTAAGGGAAAGGAAAATAGGGCTGCAGATGCTCTTAGCATAAGAGTGCAGGTAAATCATATAACAATTATAATTTCTTATGGGACAAATTTACACGATCAGATCTTGTAGGTAGGACAACAGGATGATAAGTAAAAGGAGATTAGAGACATGTTACAACAAGGTATAGTGCTTAGGATGTTGACTATCATCTCACAGTAGATGGTTTGGTCAAATTTAGGGACATGATATATGTGCCAGACAACAATGAGCTCAAGAAACTGATCTTGAGGGAATTTCATGTTAATCCATATTCGAGTCACCTGGGATATAAGAAAACGTTGACAACAGTGAAGAATTTATATTATTGGCCGAATTTGAAGAATGAAGTGGCAGAGTTTGTGGCTAGATGTTTGGATTGTCAACAGATGAAAATGGGATGTAAGCATCCAAGCGGTTTACTACAATTGATTATGACTCTAGAATGGAAATGGGAGGTCATTTATATGGATTTCATCACAGGTTTGTTGAGGACAACTAGAAAACATGATTTTATCATGGTTGTGGTGGATAGGTTGAAAAAGGTAACACACTTCGTTGTGGTGAAGTCTACTTATTCTGCTAATGATGTAGCACAAGTATTCATCTTCTATGTAGTGAGGTTGCATGGTGTACTGAAGAAGATTGTGTCAGACAAAGATGATAATTTCACTTCTAAGTTCTCGAAAGAGTTATTTGCAGGTTTGGGTATAGAGTTGGCCTTCAGCACAACTTATCATCCACAAACGGACGGAAAAATAGAGAGGGTCAACAAGATTTTGGAGGACATGATGAGAATGTATGTGATGCATCAACAACAAAATTGGGAAGAGTATATTCCACTGGTTGAGTTTGCTTACAACAATGGGTATAACGAGTCATCGAGGATGAGTTTGTTTGAGGCACTCTATGGGCGAAGTTATGATACTCCCATAAATTGGAGTGATCAAGGGACAAGGTGTTGATTGGACTAGATATGTTGGTAGAGATGGAACAAGTAATGCAGGTTATTAAGAAGAATCTAAAGGAAACATAGGATAGACAGAATAGTTATGCATACTAGCACAGGGAATTTAAGGAGTTTTAGGTTGGGGAGCATGCGTACTTACGCATAAAGCCAAAGAATATATCCTTGAGTATTGGGTCATGTGCGAAGCTGGCACCTCAATATTGCGAGCCTTTTGAAATCCTTGAGAGGATTGGACTAGTGGCCTACAGACTTGCACTTCCTCCGACAGTGAAATTCCATGGTGTTTTCCATGTTTCATTACTTAAAATATATATAAAGGATGTCAATCATGTTATTGATTGGTTTGTATTACAAGTGGAACTAGAAGGAGAATTTCATCTATAACCTCAGTGTATTTTGTAGAGAAAGATTATCATGCTCTGAAACTAAGAAATCGAGTAGGTTAAAATGTAGTGGAAGCACCTTGGGCCCGATGAAGCTACGTGGGAAACGATCGATCAAATGTGGGTTACGTATCCTTCCTTGTTTGTCGATTGAGGCAATGCATTTTTGGTATATGTATATCTGTATATATATGTATATGGATGCAGATACACATCGAGTTGTCTTATAAAGCTCCAATAAGAGGTATGGTTGTCATGGTGTTATGTTTCTCATGTTTGTTATGTTTTTCAGCAGGTTGTTCATTGTAAATACCGGAGTGAGCTAAGTTACAAAGCTCCATGGGAAATATGTTTTGGTTTTCATTGGTTTTGTTTGTTGTAGGTGTCATAGAACAATGAGGACGGTGTTCCCCTAAGGGGGAGGGGTCAGTAACAACCTCGGGATAAAAATCCATGTAATAAAGTTATAAGATAAAATAAGACCAAGGTCATGGCACACGTATTTCAAGCTGAAGGTTAGGAAAACAAATCCTAGTGTGGATGTTCATTTGGTTTATTATGGCTAGGGGAAATTGGAAAAGGCAATGGAAAAGTCTTTGAAAAGGAAAGAGGCATTAATTGGAATTTTATTTATGAAAATAAAGGAAAATAAGAGAAAAGTAAGGTGAAAGGTCACAAGTTGCATGTGAGGAGGAAAATGAAGGAAAATAATGGAAAATTGAAGAAATTAGAGGCCTCATTGATAAAATGGCTTCTCAGGATCAGTACATAGCTTTTGACAGTCCAGTTTTGGAGCTCTCTCTCTATTCTTTCTCCCCCTCATACTTTTCCACACTTAGAGTTTTCTTGTAGCACTCTAGCATTGGAGCAAGGAAAGAAAAGGAAGGACAAAGAAGGAAAATAGCATTGATCAAGTGGCTACATTGAGATTAATTACATGTATCAAGTTTCATGTATGATTTTCTTTCTAGTATTACCATGCATGGTACATGCATGTGTATTTCGTTCTCTTATTATCATTGGCATGGGTTTTTCTAGGTGTGACAATAGTTTCAGCCTTTCCTTGCCATTTATAGAGAGCCATGGTGATATGGGGTTTTTCTTACTTTGTTGAGTTGAATTTTCGGATGGTTTCAAAACTGAGTGGGGTGGTCTTGGGAGAAACACAAGGCCTATGAATCCCTGGATCGATGAAGGTGGGATGGCGGTAAATCTTGATTGTGTATACCCTCATTGGTCCTAGGAATCCTTGATTGGTGAATGGTTGGATATAAAGTAAATCCTAGAGGGTGGAGACAAACAAATCATTCATAGTTTAGGTGGAGAGATCTGAAGGCATCCATGCCTGTACAGGCCTAGTGATCCCTGGACCGGTATATGGTGTGATTGTGGCAAAGCCGAGTAGTGCATTTTTCTTGTTTGGGCCTAGGAATCCCTTGGTGGGAATGTGGTAAATATTCGTTGTATAGATTAGGGTTTTGGCCTAGGAATCCCTAGGTGGATTGCACTAAAGCCTGAGGAAGCCCTATTTTTTTTGTTGTAAGTTGCACATTCATGCTTGGATCATGGCATAAGGGTGATTGGTTGAAAGAAATATTTGGTTCAGCCTAATCTATGGTTGGGTGGTACATGGAAGTCCCTAACCTGGTTGTGTTTTGCATATGTTAATAAGATCTCTTTTCCTCTTGTGTATTATATGTAAATGCGTTTGTTATTATCTGGTTATAATGATTGTTCTATCATTTTTAATATATTGGTGATATGCTAGTTATAAGCATGTTTTATGACAAACTTGAGTTATGGCTTTCATCTTGTTTTCTTTCGTAAATGAAATGTTAACAAATGCATGACCTAATAGATGATATTGTAGTTATTATGAGAGGGCGCCAGACCTTCTTGACGATTCTCAAATAAGTATGAAGTCCTTATGATCATATGTGTTTATATGACCCGTAGATTACATTTTCATGATGTTTTGACGAAATGTTTGTCACAACTAGGCCTTGTCAAGTCAAGTCATTGTTCAAGTTTTGCATTATAGGCCTTGACATGTTGTTATTTATCATTTTCGAGAGTGTCATCAAGTTCTGGGTAGAGACCTAAGTCTTGGCCCTCGAAAAGTGGCTTAGAATCCAAGGTCGATGGCACATAACTACCTGGAAAATTATACAATCGCATGGATGCCCTTGTTGTGCATGCCACTAAAGGATTCTAGTTGCATGAAGGGCTTGTCATGGGTGCAACTAGGGTCTAGTTCAGTTAGAAAGTAGGTTAACTTGGGGGTGCTTGGCACCTGGAATGGTTGGTTAGCCCCTGGGGGTCCTGTAGCTCTCGAGGAAGGTCATTTTGGTTTTGGTTTATTGATTTCACTTCCTTAAATGTACTTGAGGAGTTGAATCATATCATAGTAACTCTTTGTCACATGTTTAACTTGACAGACCAGTTATCTTGGGTAAATATGGGAGGAGGGTGTTACAGGAGCACCCAAATATGCCCAAAAAAATGGTAGTTGATCATTACATAACAGGTCTACAAACCCTAGAAAATAAAATGATAAAGAATAAAGGGAACAAAGCCCGCTAACAATAGCCAAAAGGGTCATTGATATTCTGAGTCAAAAGCCCACATAGGAGCTAAGAAGGGTGGCCATAAATGAAGACGGTGAGAGCCACACCCGTGATAGTAAAGGGTGAAACCACTGAGTAAGAAAGGAATAAGTTTGTAATCCCATATCATACAATTGCCTCCAACAATACCACAACCTCAGATGCACCTACTTTAGAAGTTAAAGACAACAAAAACATGAAGACTGGGTTGCACATAAAAACGTAAGCAGAAAACCCTAAAGAAAAGCACCCAATGCAACATAAACCTAGGGGGACACACAAACCCCATATGTAGTAAGGATGGAATCCACAAAACAACGACGAGAGAAACTCTAGCAAGGGTAAACATTGCATCATTGAGAAAAGAGGAGGCATGAACTAGGGCTGAGGAAAATTAGGGTTCAACCACCCTACCCACCAATCCCTTACATTGCAAATAATTTTATGCTAACGAAGTCTCAATTACATGATGTAAATTAGGTGTAAGTAAATGTTTAAAAAAATGTAATAAGAACAAGTGATTGTTGCGATGAATTCTATTGTGAGTAACTAACTAGTTATGATTGAGGATAATGCAATCCTATCATGATCTTAGTTTAGATTGAGATATGGATTAATATCTCCCCCGCACCTTGAGTAACAAGGAATCTTGTTGCACTCTAAGTAGAAATCATAGTCTTGCAAGTGATCGATGTTGATGCAAAAAAAAGATCAATGTGTTTTTCACCAATTAAGGAATCTTTTGTCACACTTAATTTTGTGTGAAATACTTTCATTGTGAAGTGATACAACTTATTTTAACATTATAAAGTAATTTATAAAACAAATTAGTATGACTAGTAATCTAATTTATAAATAAAGAGCTTATATGTTTACCTAAAATCAATATCAACTAAAGGATTTAGTTATGCAATTCTCTATTATGAAAAAAGGGAAGATTATAAGGATGTAGAGTTTCAACATAAAAAAATACATGAAAATATGAGGGTAGTTAGGGAAAATATTTTTATTGTGTACAAAGAGAGAGAAAAACATATACATAACAAACAAACAACAAAAATAATACATGGACACCATAAAAATATCATGGAAAACTTTGTAGGAAAATCAACCACAAATAATAGATATATTATTCCATGGTTCAAAGACATGTTACAATGGATTCGTCATGCCTTTAAATAGGTAACATAACATGAGAATACTATAATGGGCAAGTTTACCCTAACAATCCTAACAATCTACCCATTAAAATTGACTTTGAGAGATTAACTTCGTCCTAATACCTTATTTTAAGTCCATATGAAAGAGTTACCATCCAAAATACATGGATAAATAACCACTGTATTCACCAATTTTCTATGACACTTTTTCTCATACACAGTTCATCAACCATCCTAATATCTCAAATTCCCTACCCACACCCCACCTTAAGCCAATATACAAGTACGCATGCCACCCTTGTACCTATTCAAGTAGTCCATTCCACAACTTGATCACACAAAACTCCATGTGCCACCACACTACAACATGTATGCCTGAATAACAATTCTTACAATAAAATAACCTCAATCTAACATATGAGTACACTTAGCACCCAGATACCTATTCAAGTGGTTCATTCCACAACTTGAGATGTCATGTGCTACCATGCTACATGCATTTCTGAATAACATGTTTTACATAAACCTTGGGGAATACTTCTTACCTAGGGCTAGGCTTTATAACTTGCACTAAACACTCTAGTGTGTTCATGCATTATAGTTCTCCATAATGCATTGGCTCCTCATCATACCTTGACATTATCGACTTTGTCTACATTCTCTCATCCATGCAACTAGGTGACCTCTCTCTTATTATATACCCATGCTTTTCAACACCTTTATATTGTGCCTCCACTCAACAATCATTGATGGTTCACATCTCATCTTGACCTGGACTTTCAAAATATTTTTCACTTGCTAGATCTGTGTAATCTCTCATCAACCTAGCTCTCAAAATTGATCTTATAGATATCCATCCCAAATAGTCGCTAAACCACTTTTCTCAACTCTCAAATTCTTAGCGCCAAAATTTCATTGCACTCTAAATCTTAGGATTCAAGGTGCATCTACACAACTACTTACTACTCCTCCAATGTAGTTTTCAGTCTCCTTTCTTCAACCTTGGCCACCATCATCAACACTATTTCCCTCCCCATGGCCATTAATCATCTTGGCCCTTGCTTTTGAATTGATATACCATGATTTGTGCTTTAGATCAAATTTCACCAACAATTCCCATCTTTAACACCTAAACATTCAAGCAGTGGTTGGTTCTCAATCCTCTATATATCCAGAATTACCAAATCATTGATGCTCTAATACTAGTGTCAATAATTAAATTGATTTGAGAAGAAAATAATTAAAAGACAATTATACAAATAACAACAATCCACATGATTTACCTAGGAAAACCCCAATTAAGGAAAGACCAACCAACAATATATATATTATCTTATGGTTTAAAGGCAACTAATATCTTTGACTTAAACGTAGCCAAGTTGACAAAAACCCTAACCTTAGCCAAGTGAGTCTTCCACTCGACTCTGGTCACATTATAATGTAAAATCTCCAAAAAATTTAAAGGTTTAACCATAAGCCATGAATACCAATGCCTAAATCTAATGTTATTAATCTAACAACCTTAATTCTCCCATTTTGTTAAATTTACCTAACAACAAACACTAATAACACAATAAATCACACTAGAATGTATAACCACTAATAACACAATAAATCACACTAGAATGTATAACACTTCGATAATATTGTGAAACTCAATCTTATATAATAAAAAAACAAAAACAAAAAAAAAACAAAAAAACCTTTTGATACTAAAATGACCTATATTTGGAAATATTGCGCTTCTCCAATGATATTATAATATTTAAGAAAATTATGATGCACAATTTTCTAACAAAAGGTTCAAACATCATAAGCCGAAATTTTTTGGTTCAAACTTTCTTAAGAATATATTTAAACACAGATTCAACCAAAAATGTTTTGTTCAAATTTCATTAAGGATATATTTGAACACTTACACATTTTGTTGGATGAAAATGAGATTTAAAGGTTTTGGTGATGAATGGATGAAAGTGAGATTTATTTGGTAAATATTATATTCAAATTGTATGGAGAGTATGTTTCGACTAGCACAACCAAATTACTAAATGTGGTTGATAAATGTTGATAGGCCCATATCAAGCACATATATCAATTATCAATCATATTAAGAATTAATGTTATTATCAATAATATTAATATAAATATAAGAACCATTAATAACAACAACAACAACAACAACAATTATATTAATAATCATTTAATAAATAATGAAGAAGTAATTATGAATAAACATTTAATAAAAATCAAACACTAATTTATATATGGTTTATACGAAATTCAACTTTAAACACTCCACCTGAACACAGTTATTAAATTCTAACCTCTTCCAAAACACACAGTGACCGATGACAAAAATTGCACCAATTCAAATCAATAGGATAATGATCACTACCATTCACGCTTTCCAACCAATCCCTTCTTGTATTGCCTTGCATTTTTGCATAACCTTGAAAATAAAAAGGCGATGAAATTTGCAAACCATTTATTGAGTTCACTCTTGATATAGCTGTAAATGTCAGACCCAATATCTTTGTCTCCAATATCTACATTGGCTCATTGCAAGGGAATAATGTTAAACCCAAGGGATAAATATTATAAACCAAAGGTATAAAAACATTAAGGTAAATATTATAAACCCTAAAATAAACATGGTTGACCATGATTTACCATCATTGATTTTCATATTGAGATGATGTTTGTCAAAATGTGACACTGGACCATGGTTGATTTTCATATTGAGACAATCTTTGGCACATTGTGACATTGGACTATCGTTGACCATGGATGACCATGATTGTCAATCGAAGGGATTTATATTAAACTATAGGATTAATATTATAAACCCTATGAATGATACTATAGCCTAGGAATATGAACCAAATAAACCCAAGGGATTGATACTATAAACCAAAGGGAATAATAAACCCAAGGGATTAACTCTAGAACCCAAAGGTATTATAAACCCAAGCAAATAATATTAAAACCAAGGGATTAATATTGTAAATGCAAGGTATATAAACCCTAAAGGGATTGATATTATAAACCCATGGGATTGATATTATAAATCCAAGGTACATAAATCCTAAGATAAATATTATAATCCCAAGGGAATAATAAACCCATGGGAATAATTTTAAACCGAAGGGATAAATATTATAAACTCAAGGAATATAAACTCTAAGATAAATAGATTTGTGCTTATTTTATTATTCAATTTTGTTGTGTAACTATTTTTTTTGAATAGATGAGGACTTTGGTGGAAGAGGGGAACAACTAAGTGATGACTGGTAAGAGCAAGGGTTTCAAGCTTCTGCAAGCGTTGAAATCCATCGAGGGGCGCAAAGGGGGGAGCTCCACTCCCTCCTACAGTCAGGCAGTAGCCAGCCGAGGTAAGAAACCGATAGAAACTACCAGAGGCCCTTCAGGAGAAGGGAAAAGGAACATTAAAGAGGAACAAGATTTGACCAATACAAGGGAGGACAATAAAACAAAATAAAATGAGGAAGAAGACAAGAAACAGGAAGCAGAAAACAAAATGCCAAAGGGTCCATGTAAACCTAAGGCTAAGGTCACACCCAGAGTAGTTTTAAATGATCATGCTCTGCATGTGCACAGGGATCACATGCAAACCTATGCTATCATTTGTAAATTCATGGGATTATGGCCCACAGAAAAGGCACTACAAGCGTGGATTAATTACCACTTGAAACCGAAAGGAGGCATAGACCTACATCTTGGGTCAAAGGGTTTCTTCATTGTGGTCTTTACAAATATCGAGGACAAAGACATGGTGTTTGAAGGAGGGCCCCACTTCTAAGCAGCTGCAGGCCTCTACATGCGGCCATGGATGATGAATTTTGTCCTGGAGCGAGAGACTTTCACTTCGGTCCTAGTGTGGGTAAGACTCTATTCCCTACCTCTAGATTACTGGCAAACTCAATCTTTATCTGCCATAGGAAATAAATTAGGTCATTTTTTCAAAGCATCTAAGGCCACTAGAAGGGGAAAATACACTTCCTTCGCAGGAATATGTGTGGAGATGGATCTCTCTGGAGCTCTACCGGATGAGGTCATATTGGAAGTTTTTGATGAAGAATGGGTGCAAACAGTAGATTATGAACATATTCCTTTCAGATGTTGCAGGTGCTATGAGCATGGGCACCTATTTAAAGACTACCCTCTTAGTAAAATAGAGAACAAAAGTAAAGATACCACAGTGAAAGACACTGAAAACTTTCACAGAGTGGGATATAGAGGAAAGAGGGGAAAAAGGGGGCCAAAGAAACTTCAAATAGAAGGGCAACATGCTAGTTTGAACAGGTTCCAAGTACTAGAAGAAGAGGAAGAGACAACAAAGGTAGATCAGGTAATGGAAGACAGCCCAAGGGAGAAGGAGAAGGAAGAAAATAGTGGGAAAACACAGGATATTAATAAACAGAAAGAGACTACGCTGAGTGATGGGGAACTGGAAATGGACCAAGAAATGACCCAGAGTGAGATGAAATGGAGGATTATGAACTGTAGGATATTCTTGATAGAGAACACCTAGATCTAGAAGGGTTCTTGAAACAGGGGACCATGGGAGAGGTAGACTCACTACCTCAAGAAGAGTTAAACATAGTACAACAACTGTTTCTATGGAGAACTCAAGCTAAAGGGCTGGAAAGGCAAAGAAACAATGAAAGGCAGGGCAACGAAGGTGTGAAAACTATGAAAACCACACCAGAATTAGCTCCCAGAAATGCAGGAAGGAAAAGAGGCAAAGAAAAGCAGAATGATTTATTGATGGAATGTGGAAAGCTAATGATAGATTCATGTAAGATGAAAGAATTAACCAACTACTCCTTTACAAATCTTTCATAATGAAGCTCACATCTTGGAATATCAGAGGTCTAGGAAGTAAAAGAAAACAAAGGATACTTAGCAATAGAATGAAACAAGAAGCTTCAGATATGATCTTTATCTAGGAAACTAAATGTTCCATTCGAAAAATAAGAGAAATACACAGTAAATGGCTCAATAAATATGAGTTTCTAGAATTCAAAGCAGATAAAATAGCAGGAGGTATACTTACTCTTTGGAACCCCAAAAAGATTGGCATAATAGATGCTGAGGCATCTGGGAATTATTTATCAGTGGTTATTCAGCCTGTGGGAGACAGGGAGATTTATTTAATTACAAATGTTTATGGCCCCCAAAGACTGGATGATAACTCAAGCTTCTAGATTCTCTTGTGGAACTAAGAGATAGACATGCAGGAGTACCATGGATCATGAGTGGGGACTTCAACATGATCAAATTATTGTCGGAGAAAAAAGGTGGGACTAGAACTTTAAGCAAAGACTCTATAGCATTTCAAAATTTTATAGACAACATGAAGCTAGTTGACACTGATATGAGTAATGGCCTCTATACATGTAACAATAGGAGAGGAGGAGAGTCTCAAGTAGCCTCAAAGTTAGACAGATTCATAATCTCAGAGGACCTTATGCTCAAAGACAGGGAAATGATAGTGAGAATTCTCCCCTTTGGAGGCTCGGACCATTGGCCTGTACAACTTGAGGTTCAGGGCATTGGCACCCCCAAGAACAAACCTTTTAGATTTGAGAATATCTGGCTCACCCACCTAGATTTTATCAACAACATTGCAAAATGGTGGATAGAAGATATGCATATTCAGGGTACGAGAATGTTTCTTCTACACAAAAGACTAAAACACATCAAGCTCAGACTCAAAGATTGGAACAAGAATGAATTTGGTAATATTTTTGAAGCGAAAAATGTTTTTGAAGGTAAAATGCAGGAACTCAATCAAGCCCTTAGCACGGATGGCTTTGATAGAGTCAGAAATGATCAAGTCACCAAACATCATCAAGACTGGGAGAACTTATGTAAACAAGAGGAGATATTTTGGAGACAAAAATCAAGAGTTCAATGGCTAAAAGAAGGGGAAGAAACACTAAGTTTTTCCACGGATCCACCATGGCGAACAGGTCTCATAACATGATCTCATCGATCAAGAACTCTGGAGGTCAACTACTCAATACCCATGAAGATATAGAAGTTGTGTTGGTTCAACAATTTTAAAGTATCGCAGAGGAGACCATCTTAGACAGAGTTCATTTTGTCAGGGACTTAACAAAGCACATACCTAAGATAGTAACAAGAGAGGATAATTTCAATCTCAATAGGCTGGTGACTAAAGAGGAGGTTAGTGAGGTCATCAAAGAAATGCCGAATGGTAAAGCGCCAGGCCTTGATGGTTTCAATGTCGATTTCTTTAAAGCTTGCTGGAAGATTGTCAAGCAAGATATTCTGAATGTAGTGGAGGACTCCCAGATGAATAAAACCATTTTGAAGGTGCTAAATACATCCTTCATCTCTTTGATCCCCAAATAGGACATTGCTCAGACTCCAAACAAATTCAGACCCATAGCTTTGTGCAATGTAGTGTACAAGATAATATCCAAAGTTATTGCCAACATGCTCAAACCCCTTCTTCCTACTCTAGTTCCCGTGGAACAAATAGGATATGTGGAGAGTAGACAAATTCTCAATAACATCATTCAAGCGCATGAGGTGGTTCATTCATTGTTAAGCAATAGGAAGGCGGGAATGATCATGCAATTGGACTTAGCCAAAGCTTATGAGAAGTTGAATTGGACCTATATCAGGAAGGTCCTTCTAGCCTTTGCATTTGATCATATCTAGGTTAGATGGGTTATGGCCCTGGTGACTTCATCTAGCTTTTCAATTATGGTTAATGGTTCTCCATCCATGACTTTTACTCCTACAAGAGGCCTTAGGTAGGGAGATCCAATCTCCCCCTTTCTCTTTATCCTCATGATGGAAAGACTTGGTTGAACTATCAAGCATACTAAAGAAGTGGGTAACATCAAGGGTCTCCAACTCTCTGAGACTAGACAGGCTTTGACCCATCAACAATTTGTAGATGACACCATGCTGCAGGGTGTCGCCATGGTCAAAGAAGTGCTTGCTTATAAACAATTCCCGAGTGACTTTGACATGGCTACAGGTATAGAGGTAAATCTCTCCAAATCTAATATTTTCTTCTTTAACACTAATATTTCTATTCAAAGGAATATCTCTAGAATTCTGGGCTTTCAAAGGGATATCCTTCCTTCCAAATATTTGGGATTTCCTCTAATTGATAAACCTTTGCACAAGGGTATTTGGGAGCTGGTGATTAACAAGATGTAGGACAAAACCAGGAAATGGACTACTAGATCTTTGAACTTGGCAGGCTGGCTGGTGCTTACAAAAGCTGTACTTCAATCAATCCCCGTCTTCATGCTTTCAGCCCTTCTAGCTCCAAAAGGAGTCTTGCAACAATTTATAACCATTCAAAGAGACTTTCTTTGGGGTAAGGGGGAGGAGAGAAATAAATGGGCCTTGGTAGCCCGGGATAAGATTTGCAAACCTAAAAACCATGGAGGTCTTGGACTGGATGATCTGAAAGTGCTAAGCAAAGTTTTAGGGGCAAAATTACAGTGGCATTGGGTAAAAGATCCAAAGGATTAGTGGGCTCGTATTTGGAAAGAAAAATACGCCAACAATTAGCAAGACAATGATCACATAAGGATGACTGGCATCATAAAAGGCTCCTACATCTAGAATAAAGCCTGGGAGAGTAGAGGCTTAGTGCAAAAAAAGAGCTTCTGGGAAATTAGAGAGGGAGATCTTGCTTTGTTTTGGGAGGATAAATGGAAACAAGAACCTACACTGCTAAGAGAGGACTTTGTGGACCTCAAGAATGAAACTGATACCAAAGGTTTACTTAGGGTAAAAGATTTTTGGGATCAAACCAATAGTGAAGGAAAATGGAGAACCTGGAAGAATATGGAATATAGGGATGATAGCCCCTTGAAAGTAAAAGCTGATGCACTTCTAACAATGTTGGATCAAAGGAAAATTCTCGTATTAGAGGGGCATGACCAACTTAGATGGGGAAACAATAATGAAGGCACCTTCAATCTTAAGGAGGCAAAGCGCATAATCCTGGAGCTCGATTCTAATGAACCAGACAGGGTCTGGTAGAACCTATGGAGACATCAAGGATGGATGAAAATCAAACTTTTCATGTGGTTGGTACATCATAAGAAAATTCTGACTTGGGAAAACATTCAGAAGAGGGGTGTCCTGCGACCATCCAGATGCCAGCTTTGTGAGTCTTAAGAGGAAATGATGGAGCACCTACTCAATAGCTTCATTTTCACCTCCAGGTTGTGGGATACTTTTGCCACAATTTTCAGACAGAAAAACGGGGACAAAGGAAGCATTATCAATACCCTTAATAACTAGAGAGGAAACTTCTTTGATTATGAAATTCTTTGCACAACTTGGGCTTTAACTCCAAGCTTCATAATATGGAATGTCTGGAAAGAAAGGAACTACAAAATCTTAAAAAATGAAAAAGTTTCCTCCCAGAGCATTATGGCGCAGATCTTAAGACAGATGAAGGAGATGGAGGGAACTTTAGTGCGAACTTCCCCAAAAACTCCTCCTTCAGAAGCTGAAATGCAGATACTTCTTCAGTTGGGTATGCAAGGGCTTATACCATAGGGCATGGACAGGAAGGTGAAGAAACTGGTCAATAAGCCAGACTGTTGGCATCCTCCCCCTCAGGGATTTTTGAAATGCAACATTGATGGGGCCTCAAAAGGCAACCCAGGCATTGCTGGTTATGGAGGGGTGTTAAGGGATGAAAATGGTTGCATACTTTTTATTTTTCATTACCATTTGGGAAGAGCTACAAACAATATGGTAGAACTAATGGTACTAGAGCATTGTTTAGAAATCTTGAAGCAAGACAATCTTTAGAATATAATAATTGAAGCTGATTCTGAGTTATTCATCAACTCGGTCAAGAGAATATGCTGTGGTACGGAGCTGGAAATGGTCTCAAGACATTGGAGGCTGCTTCAGGTCTTTCAAAGGATACAGTTTCACCTTCTGTACTTGCAAACCGTGAGTTTCACTCATGTGTGAGGACGACAAATAAATTGGTGGACATTCTAGCTAATCAAGGGGTGCTCTGCACCAAAAGCAGTGTCAAGTTAAGATGGCAAGAGATGCCTTAGGATAGATTGAGGGAGCATTGTCTCAATCAGGAGGATGAGGACAAAATGTTATATCGAAACAAAGTTGGGTAACAGTCGTAGAGACGGGGTCTAGTTGATTCGGATTCATTATGAAGTGGTATTTCAAAAGTGATGTTACAATTAGGATGTATGTCTTTGTCTACTTCCTCAACTCGGGTAAGCGCAATCACATGAGTCTCAGGTGGACGTTGCTTGGCAGACAGCGACTCTCAGATGATCGGATGGAGAACATTAAGAATGGTAAGAAGATTTTCATCTTCCTTTGGTTCAAGCGCCTGAGGAGTAGGGGTGGTGAGATGGACCAAAGTCCTGACTTTCTCAGCAGACTCAAAACCCCTTGAATTACTTCCTGTGGTATCAATACTGCACTCAGGGTGGTTTTCGATTTATCGCATGTCCTTAAGGCTGGGAGCGGTTTCTCGGAGTTGAACGCGATTCCACTCACCATGAAACACGTGGCCAAGGTTGGGGAGAGAATACCACCCTCATCGCGTGGTAATTCTCTGAGATTTTTGATCATGCGATATGATCCTCCGCCCTTGGATCCGACGAGAAGAATCAACGGTCAAGGAATAGCGTGCATGTTGGTGGGTTTGGGTCTTGAAGCATGTATATCTTCGCGGTGGGTCACACATTTTTTATTTCGAATTTGAGTTACTTCGGGTCTATTGTTTGGGTCTTTAGGACCTAGTTGGCGGGTTTAATTTTCTGGTGAGAATTCTACCTAGGGCTAAAAGGTTTAGCCTATTTTTGTTTGTATTTTATGTAATTTTATCCTTTTGGACATTTTGAATAGAAGGCACGACTCTTGCATTAGCAAAAAAAAAAAAACTCTAAGATAAATATTACAAACTATAAGATAAAATATTTTTCATAATGCGACGTTGGAATATGGTTGACCATGATTGGTTTTCATATTGAGACAATGTTTGTCACAATGCGACTTTGGACAATGGCTGACCATCGTTGAATATGGTTGATCTCCACATTGAGACAATCTTTATCACAATGTGACGTTGGACCATGGTTGACCATCATTGTGATAATGTGACGTTGGAGCAAGAGATAGTCTTTGTCACAATGTGACCATGGTTGACCATGATTGAACCCAAAGGTATTATAAACCTAAGGGAATAATAATAAACCCAAGGGATTATATTATAAATGCAAGGTATCTAGACCCTAAAGGGATTGATATTATAAGACCAAGGGAATAATAAACCCAAGGGATTAATACTAAAAACCCAAGGGATTAAAAAGCCAACAAACTGATAATATAAACACAAGGGAATAATATTCAACCTAAGGGATTAATATTATAAACCAAAGGTATATAAACCCTAAGATAAATATTATAAACCCAAGGGATTATAAATGCAAGGGAATAATATTAAACCTAAGGGATAAATAGTATAAACCCAAGGAATATAAACCCTAAGATAAATATTATAAACCCTAACATAAATAATTTTCACAATGTGACGTTGGAATATGGTTGACTGTGATTGATTTTCATATTGAGACAAATAAACCCTAACATAAACATGGTTGACCATGATTTAATATCATTTATTTTCATATTGAAACGATGTTTGTCACAATTTGACATTGGACCATGGTTGATTTTCATATTAAGGCAATCTTTGACACATTATGATATTGGACCATCGTTGACCATGGATGACCATGATTGTAAACCCAAGACATTTATATTAAACTCTAGGATTAATATTATAAACCCTATGAATAATATTATACCCTATGAATATGAACAAAATAAGCCCAAGGGAATAATATTAAAACCAAGGGATTAATATTATAAATGCAAGTTATATAAACCCTAAATAAACAAACAAAACAAATAAATTTTCATGAAAAGAAAAGAAAAGAAATAAATTTTCATGGTTAAAACATTTTTAACCATTTCAAGTAATGTTATTATTTTATATTTGGGCTATATTTTTCTATTAATTTTATCTAGATGCAAACATTTTTTTTTCAAATTTTGCATTTTAAAAAATTTACACAAGAAGAAATTATATCACTCTAAACACTTCTTAGATTTGTGATTAAAATAAATTGATACTGATCTTTAAAGAAAAAACTAATAAGATCAACTTGCAATTTGAAAATTTGTTATGGAATGATTACTAGTTAATTTTAGAGCAAAAATTCATTAATGCTACTTTACCTAATTCTACACTAATCCTACACTTTAAACACCAAATTCATAGTTGAGCTACTTTTATACGTTTTTATTTGAAAAGTAAAGAAATCTTCCATAGAGCACTCCTTCAAATCATTAACATCTAAACCACACAATTACTAAATTTATAGCGGACACATAATTGATCTCGTGAAGATTTGTGGCATAAACCAATCAAACACTTTACTCCTCTTTTGTGCGGCGACACATATTCCTCTTGATAGTCAAGACTCAAAAGCCTGTAAGTTGGCCTCGTGATCCAATATCAAATGCCCAAACTTCTCATAGAGGTTGTCCACGTTAAAATTTCCACTATGAGATGCATGTGGCTACAAATATATGTATGTTCAGAGACAGGGAAGTAAGTTGTTGCCACGATTATAGGAAAATACCTTGTTATATATGGTATGGAAAAATTTGTTATTAATCGAAGAAGAGGTAGCATTCACAACTTGTAGCCCACATTCTTCGAGGTTGAGCACAAGATTGGAGTAGAAAATATGATCTTCGAACACGTTGAGGGACATCTTAACACCAGAATGAATGGAATTTATTTGCACGTGGTGAATACACCATCAACACATCAAAACATGAGGAAATCCATACACCATCACTGTCATAATACATGTTTATAACCAACATAATAACAACAGAAATATCAAGGACACATTAGCCATAAAATCCACATATAAACCAATACATTTATACATAAGATACCAAGGAGAGAACCTCTTATTAATGAATAAAAAATCCAACTTGGGATGGGACTACCATGTTCCACCCACTCATAGAATGGTTGAGCTAATTCTCTCTTCAGCCATTCACCCCTGTGCCATATTGCAAGCATGAATGTGGGTGTCAAACCAAAAGAACCAACCAGGGCATCCCAGGGCTAAACCACCTCACCCTCATCAATAAAAACCATGCTTTACCATAATCCACACTGGATCATTAGGCCAAAACAATAAACCTGTAATAACATGCTTTACCATGATCTCCACCATATTACTAGGCCAAAATAAGCACGGATGCCACCATATTTCTCCACTTACACCGTGAGGAATTTTCCTGTCTCCTAGTCTCTCGGGATTTACTGCAATCCACACTACATCACTAGGCCCTAAACTAAGACCCAGTCTCCAGGATTTATTGCATATCCCATCCTCAGATTACTGCCTGGTGGAGAGCACCCACCTCTTGGCTTTATTGTATATCCTGCCATTCACTGGTCAAGGATTCCAAGGCCCACTGAGGCAACACAAAATCTGAATTTACCGCAACCCACAGTCTGGTTCAAGGGTTACTAGGCCATGTGTTCTATCATTCAGAGATCCACCTCACTCAGCTTCAAATCCATCTGACAATCCAACTCAACCAAAACATGAGAACCCCATCACACGATGGCTATTCGGAAATGGAAAGGCTAGGCTGAAAACACCGTCACACCTGGAAAAACCCATGCCATAACAACAAAAGAACCACATGAAATACTTATTTCATTTAAGTTTAAGTTATTTTCTTATTTTATGCATTGAGCAATTAACATTAAATCCAAATCTCTAGTAAAGCACTATGTAAGAATAGATTGTAGAGATTTGTTAGATATGTAGTAATGAATTGTTATTGTGGAATGACCATAACAATTTAGAGATCAAATTGCCTTGTATTTCTCTCTCTCTCTCTCTCTCTCTCTCTCTCTCTCTCTCTCTCTGTGATGGAGGCATTTGGTGCTAAGTGTATTCCCACAAGTTTGTTGATTTCCCAACTCTTGTATCCAAGAAACTATACCTTTAGACCAAGTATCTTCAACTCTCCATCAAATGTAGGAGAATTGGATTTCTTGAACTCATCTGAAAAATATCCCCACTCACTCCTCTTGTAAATATGATAGCGATGATGATCATGATACCTACATAAACAAGAACTAGAATAGAACCCATAACTACTACCTCTCTTGTCAAGTGTATCCAAGAACCTACCATCTTTGATTGTGTCATCCTTGTCCAACATGTTTCCTCCATGAGTCCCGCTACCATATCTTACATTAGTCCTTTCCTCCTGCTCATAACTGATCTGTGGTTATCCCTATCTTTGCAAATATGATCATCTATGAAGGATAACTGCATTGACTTCTACTTGCCTTTCCTGTGCCTTGGCAAGTCTTTCTTGTGACTGAATGATCCTGTCATTATCTGCCTTGTAACTTCTAATTTCTGCCTTTAGACTTCTCAAGGTATCTGTTATGACAGGAGAGTTCTCTTCCCCATGTTGCTCAACTGATCTATAAGGAGAATCACGTGAACTGTAATCCACCGTTATGCTTGTCATCTTTGATCTTCTTCTTGCAAACACATCATATCAGATAACAAAATATAAGCATAATCAACATACCTTAGTGAAGTTTAGGGCAAGTTATCTCATCTGCAAAATCAATCCAAATTAGCATGATACATACATACATACATATATATGATCATATCAATATGTCTACATCATGCATGATGATAATAACTCCATACATTGACCTCATGCATGATAACCATAACCATGACAATGCATGCATAACAACATGCATCTAGCCCATCTAGTCTAAGTATTTGAACCATGCTTTGATACCAATCTGTAACATCATCAACCCACATTTACCCACTTTTGCAAGCCCTCTAGTTAAATTTGAAGCAGAGCACAACTATGACATGAACTGACCTCCAAGCTTCAGTTATGGAACTTGGGCCAACAACTCACAACTTTCAGACATCCCTCAAGGCTTACAAGACACTCCGGGACCAAAGAACCACTCCAAGTGACCAAACCCTGAGATGAAGCTATTTTTCTCTAACCTAACACCCCAAATGCATGCATAAGCCTAAATGGGTGCAATTATGGCCCTCCAACCACATGCACAACACTGCCTCCATGCATTTGCAACCCGTATCCTCCAATTCAGAGGGTGCGGTCCCAAGATATCAGCCAATTTTCCAGGCGAGGCTCCAAACCACTACCCAAAACTGCCTATAACTTCTTAGAATGATAAATTAAATAATGACAAAGCCATTCATACAAAACTTGAACAAGGACTAACTAAAAACATGCCTAATTTTGTCAAACACATGGCTAACATAAGAATTACAGGTCGTGAATTCATATTATGATCATAAGGTTTTGTGGTCCATCTGATAATCATTAGGAAGGTCTAATGCCCTCTCTTATTAGCCACAGTAACAATTGTTAGTACATGCATTCATCAACCATTCATATACTTATTAGATCCTTAACAAGTCATAGCTAAAGCACATTACAAATCCATGCTTATAACCAACATATAACCAGATTATTAACCATGAGAGAATAACCATCAAATCATAATAATAACAAGTACAAGTTCTCATTGATTACAATAGGAAAATATCACTTATTAACTTGTGCAAAAGCCAACAAAGTTAGGGACTTCCACGTACCACCCGACCATAGAGAAAATATTTATTTCAACCAATCACCCATGTGCCATATTCTAAGCATGAATGTGGGATATCAAGACATAAAAAACCAGGGCTTCGTAGAGATTAAACCACTTCCACCCTCAGGCTACTGCGATCTCTCCAAAACCGGTCAAGAGATCACCAAGCCAAAACAAGCTTGGATACCTCATAATTTATTCACCATTACCTTGAGGAATTTGTCTGTCTCCACCTACCTAACAAGGGCTTCCCAGAGAAAACCATCTCCACCCCCAACCCTTGGAAAGTTTCATGAGACCACCTCACCCAGTTCCAAAACCTTTCAGCATTCCAAAGCTCAACCAATAAAAGAATCCCATCACACCATGGTTATTTAGGAAATGGAAAGACAAGGCTGAAAACCACTATCAAACTAGAAGAAACCCATGCCAATGACAACAAATGAACCAAATGAACACAGACATGTACCATGCATTCACACCTCAACGAGGAAACCACACATGCAACCTATTACCTGCAAAATCCTCCTGTTGAAGCTGCTTGATCCAACCTTCCTTGCTTGTCTTTCATTTTCTTTCCTTTCTCCAATGCTAGAGTTCTCCAAGGATGCCCTATGTGTGCAAGATTATGAGAGAATGAAAGAATAGAAGAGAGCTCCAAAATTGAATTGACAAAAGTTGTGAACTAATCCTCATAAGCCTTTTTATCATTGAGGCCTCTATTTTCTTTATTTTCTTCAATTTCCTCTCATGCAAATATGTGACCCTTCATCTCCCTTTTATACTAGTTTCTTTTCTTTTCATAAATAAATGCCAATTAATGCCTCTTTGCCTTTTCTAATGTCTTTGCCAATTTCCTTTGTCAATGACTTTGCCAATTTCCTTAGCCACATCCTTTACCAATTTCCTTAGCCATAATAAACAACAAGTGATGCCCATTATAGATTTTTCCCAACATTCAGCTTGGAATACGTGTCCCATGACCTTGGTCTTATTTTTCCTTTATTACATGAAATTTTAACCCATGGCTATTATAGAAAGTACTGGGTATTACCTGTTTTCCTTGCTTCTAGGTTAGCTCTTCATTAATCTAACCATGCACACCTCTTCATCCCCACCATGCATTAGATCATACTTATTTGTGTCACTTCTCTAGCCCTCTCCTCCACCTCCCTCCAACTTGGCTTTACCCTCCCTTGGCTGAGTTTCGACCCTAACATTCATCTACAAGTAATATTGCCTTGATAGCAAGCTAGGTCCCGTAGAAGAGAAACCTACTACTGCAAGATGGGCTCATGAGCTCAACTGCATGTAGAGGCCTCAACAAGGTGCTATAGAGACCGTATCCCACCTCAAATTTTGGGAGAAATTGTTGAAGTAAGTAGGAATAATAATGGAACATGAATTCTTATCAGATGTGGAAATTGCAGGTGAATTTTCCAACTACATTCTAGATGCTAGGCACACAAGGAGAAGATTTAATCATAATTGTACACCATTGTTATCTATTGGCACATAAAAATCTTATTTGGGAGAGTCCTCCTAAATAGAAACAAAGCTTGAGAGGAATTATTCTTAATGTTATACAAGTTGCAACTCATAGCTAAAGGACTATATCGACGTCTACAAATAATTGAAGGCCACTTGGGGCTCCCTCTAGTTCAACTTTCTCATCGAGAAGTAGCAAATAACCCATTGTTGTAGAAAAATCAAACTTTCCTAATGCGAGTTAATGAACTCTTCTCACTCTACTATTATTTACTTTTATCTTTGGTAAACTATTAATTATGTTATGTTATTTCAATCAAGCAATGGGCCTCATAGTTCTATGTTGTAATTTTGAATTCAAAAACAATTTTTAATTTTTGGATGCTAAAAAATATTTGGTTCTACCATTGGTCTAGTTTCCCTAGTGGCCGACCAGGGAAAACCAATTTGTATTGCTCATTCTATTTGTAATGAAATGAACCTCTTTTAATTAAAGAAAAACAAAGATAAAATAAATTGAATTATACTTACATATTCACATTGAAATTGAACTCATACATAGACAAATCACAAAATCACAATGGCACAATGCTTCGATATTAATAAAACATAGGTTCCACTAAAACATAATTGTAAAACATACATAGATTTTAGAAATCAAAGAAGTAAACCATTATACAGAGACATGGATATGATTAGTATTAAGGAAAATAAAGCAATCTATATTCCCATGTCTCAACTTTTGTCTACTATTATAATTTTGCAAGAGGAGGTGGAGGAAGAGATAAAGAATGTGAAGACAAATTGTTAATTGAACTACAACAACTTTCAATATGGTCTCATCTTATCTTATGTGGTTATTGTAATTTCCAACTATAACTCAGTATTAAAATTGCGTGTCATGATCTACAACATTATGTGATTGAATGTTGGTGTCGCTAGGTCATAGTGCAATGATTGTGTGATCGAGTTGCTAGTGCAATTATATTACAATGTTTCTACCCACAATTTATGGATGTTAGTGTGAATAGATTGTAGTGTATCAATTAGGTTACTAAAGTATTTGTGTGACTATGTCATGATGTTTTTACCCACATGTCTATGACATTATGTAGAAGATTTTTGTTGTGGACCCTTACTATGAAATTTACACAACATGTCGTTGTAGTTATATTCTTTAGCTTTGTAAAAAATGCCATAGTTCTTTGTTATATGACCATTCTACAAAACTAGTGTCCTAAATCATCGAGTCCTTCTCAACAATTAAATATTAATAGTGAATCTTCAACCAATTTAACCGTTTCATGAAAATTAGAACCAAAATTAGTAGCTTGAAATTTTCAAGAATGAGAAACTTGAATGAGGTAATTATTATCCCTGTCGCATGCAGTAGGATATTGCATTGAGTTCTTGGTCAAACCCATATTAGTTTGGGGTTCACCTAACAAATTTGAAAAGTTTCCATAATTTAACTTTGCACATTCAAATTATTTTTTTTGGATAATATTTTAATTTGTTTTTCTATAATATGATTGGCTATCAGATTGAACATGTTATTTCTCATTGTATAGATGAACAAGCCAAAAGTACATGTGTCACATCAGGCTGGTGATTTAATTTTCATATTAAGTTACTTTTGAATAAGCTTTGCGAATAACATTTGAAGGGAAAAAATCTTACGACACGTACTTAGACATCCATCGATTGCATCTCATTAAAAAGGAGAGACCCTATGTCGTACCTCGCATTTGCATTGTGGCTCAGGAGAAATAAGGGTTAGGTTAAATAGTGTGACATGCTGTCACACTAGCAAAATTAATTGATGTAAATTAAGGTGATGGAATCACCTCCTGCTAGGGTTGTAAGCTTGTTTTCTTTACAACCTATCACACAATAACAACAAAGATATAGAGAACATGTTTGTTGAGAGCTACAAATTGATGGACATCAAATAATAACTTCCTATCACCCTTACAAAACTAGGAATCCTTCATAGACAATTCAAAGTTGTTTGAATGCTACTTGGATTCTCGTTGCTTCATGCACCTCTAGATCTATGAAGAAAACATACTCAAAGTAACACTTGGAATCATCACTCTCTTCATTCATCGCCACACACAATGGGTTCTCATGGTGAGGGTGGGACTTGAACTTTGTCACTTTTATATACTGAATATCCATAGAGTCTTGAACATACCTGTTGTTCCCTCTTTTGAAGAGGAGGCCAACGTGATCTTTGACCCGACAAGTGCGAGGGGGTTCTTTTTCTTTTTGCTAAGAATGAAAAAATCTAGTACTATTCGATAAGCGGTCTTGTATCCATTCTTCCACCACTTGACGGCTATATTCTTGCCTTGCAATCTCACTATTGATAATGGTCATGTCATCTACATAGTTTTAGGCGAGCCACACTTGTAGCGTTGTCCACTACCTCCACTTGTAAACCAAGATTCGCAGGGCACTACTGGAAATGATCGAGTGCATGTGATGGCTATCCACAATATTCAAAGCATGCCTCTTAACCAGTCCTCTCACCGCCAACAGGCGATGATTTATGGGTAATAGTAGCTCGCCCATGAATGAGACTGCTTACATTTGAAAAGGAAATTCTCATAAAAGAAATACATTTCTTGATCACTTATCACAACATGTAAGATAATAATAGATATAAGTTGGACAACTCTTAATAAGAACATTGAGTTTCTTTATTTTCTAATGAAGGACAACAACTTCTAGAAATTCTACCACCACAACAATGGTATTGATTTTATTTTATGAATTTTAACCTCGATTTTATCACTGTGGATGGAATGATGTTAGATGCAGATCATACAAAAATTTCCCATCTTTTGCTAGAAAATTACATAATGTTTGGAGCACTACATCAGATAGTGCATCCTTTCCAATGCAGTATTGCTGTTGAAATGTAATATTCAATATAGCCTAATGTTTGAATTTTGTTCCTCAACTTTACCAAATTAATATATTTGCATCTATTAGAGTCTTATTAGAATAAGGTTAATAAAATTGTACTTGTAAACCATGCTGGTAGGAGAATAATGTTAGCTAGGTACTTAAGACAAATGCAAAAAGATAATCTAAAATAAGCAAACTTTTTCTTAAAAATAGTTCTTATTTCTAATATATTTTGGAAGGACAACTTTACTTTTATGGTGCAAAATCTGGTTGTGATTTTGTCGAGCAATAAAATAAAAATAGAGCAACATAATTGACAACCCTTTTTGATGTATTGGGCAATGCTTGTAGCTTTTTATACATAAATGTTATTAAACCATTGAACAACAAAAGAAATCAACCAATACAAGAATTTAATGCAAAAATCATCAAATAAATTCAAGTGAAACTTAATGGCGAGGCCAAGCCATGAATAATACTATATCTACATCTATGGTATAGTCCACTACATCACACATTATTTATCAAAATGGGCCAATTTCAAATTACAATAATCCATCTACACCATTCACTAATACTCAATCAATAAATTAAATGGTATAGTGGACTACATGATAAATTTTCTGGGTAAAATGCTCCAATTTTGCACACAATAGTCAACTAATTTGTCCCATTATGTCTATATTGTTTTTTACTTTAATTCAACTATTTTGAGCTAAGTGGCAGGGACTAGCTATTAAGTAGCCCTTGTTATTATTATTTAGAGCCTAGTCTCCTAAATGTTGAAATCCCAATTCCATTGTCAAAATAGTTTTCCAATAACCAATGTTATAATATGGTTATTTTCAAACATTTAAGCATACAAATCCACATTTACCTCAAAGTTGCTAAATGAAAATGGCATTTGTTTTCTCTTAGTGGTGTATGAATTGATTTATTTTAACAAGAATATTAAAAAACATTGTTATTCGCTCCATTTTTTGAGCCAAAAGAAGTAGTAGTTGAAACTATAGGAGATCAAAATATTTCACGAAATGTTGCAACACATACTGCATTTAACTTCCCAGGGAAGTACAATAAAACCTCATCATATCTATGGAGATAGGTAGAATATTTTTGTTGTGGACCATTGCTATGAAATTTACACTTGTTGTTGTAGTTATATTCTTCAACTTTGTAAAAGAGGCCATAGTTCTTTGTTAGTTTATCATTCTACTACTCCAACACCCTAAATCATCGGGTTCTTCTCAACAATTAAATAATAATAATGAAAATTCAAGGAATTTAACCATTTCATGAAAATTATACCCGAAATCAATAGCTTGTAAATTAAAAAAATGAGATAATTGATTGAGGGTATTATTATCATTATTGTTATTATTATTAACAACCTAACCTCCTAAATGCTGAAATATAAATTCCATTGTCAAAATAGTTTTCCAAGAATTGATGTTATAATATGGTTATTTTCAAACATTTAAGCATACAAATCTACATTTATGTCAAAGTTGTGAAATGAAAATGGCATTTGTTGTCTCTTAGTGGTGTATGAATTGATTTTTTTAACAAAAATATCAAAAAAACATTGTTATTTGCTTCATTTTTGGGCCGAAAGAAGAAGCAGTTGAAATTATAGGATATCTAAATATTTCACAAAATGTTGCAACACATACTACACATAACTTCCCAAGAAAGTATAATAGAAACCTCCTCATTATGTTGGAGAATGTGGTAAAAACACATTCAAGATACATCCTTCTAGTTGGTACATATTTATTCAATGACCCATTAACGAGTAGATATGTGACGTTTATCAAGGG
>APFE030753041.1:1185-30256 GCA_000404065.3 Pinus taeda
AAAAAGCTTGGAGAGAAGCCTCCCGAGCTCACTATAATTTTGACATTGTAAAAGGCTAGGAAGGTTAGTATTGTAACAAAGATTGTGAAATTGAGATCTAATGTGGTTGTACACGGGGCACTCTAAAACACCCCCTTTACTTTACCTAGATTGAGTATATCTTATCCCTATTGAGATTTATGTGCTGTCATAGAAAAAGAGATAATTGTCTAACGAAACCCCAAAACATTGATATATGGCATTGTTATAAGAGAGTTTTATGTAACCCAAAATTTCATACAAGCCCTTCAAAGTCAACTTATATACCCAATCAAAATACAGACAATGAAAAGTTCCAAAATTTCATACAAGCCCTTTAGTGTCAACTTATATACCCCCATCCAAATAAAGGCAATGAAAAATTCCAAAAAAATTGAATGAAATAGCTAGTTGCATTTGGGTACAACCATGTTAAAACAATATATCAATTGCACCCATTTATAGCAGTTGATGGCATTAATAACAAGTTTTAACCGCGTAAAAAATGACATGGGCAGGTTACTAAAGGTTCCCTGCAAGCAGAGACACACACAATTGTGATTGTAAGCAATACACCTCACACGCACTTGAGCACATCGAACTCTGCAAAATCAAGAAAATCAATAAATTAAACCAACCTGAATTCTAATTCACGTTAACCACCTAAAAAATAACATGGGCATGTTACAAAAGGTTCACTGCAAGTAGTGATGCAAACGCAACTGTGATTATGAGTAGTACACCTCACACACAACTGCGCACATCGAACTCTACAAAATCAAGAAAATCAATAAATTAAACCAACGTGAATTTGAATTCGAGGAAGAACTTTCCTCTGTTTGTAAAGAATCACATGTCAATTCATTTTGGTAGGGCCTCCATCCACCTAAGCTAAGAAACTGTAGTGGAAACTAGACAACCTCCAATCCTGGTTTCAGAGATTAAAGTAGGCATCAGAGAGACCAATGCATTTTGTTATTTCTTTTTCTTTAAATAGGAAGACATGGAAGAAAAAAAAGGTTAAAATGAGTTTTCCACAATCCTTGAATAGATTTCTGGGCTCCGTGATGCCATCCTGAAATACAAGAAGATAAGGGTTCACTCAGGCTGATTTATGTTTCAATCCTCTAGTGTTGGTCCCTGTAATCACGTTGAAATAATCAATTATCCTTACGTTTGGACCATCAAGTATTTATTATATAAGCAGATGATATATTAAATGAACTAAAACGGTTTATGCAGAATATATTTCAGTGGACAGAATGAAGTAAACGCGTAAGTGGACATATACAGAGAATAGTAAATTGACGGGAGTTGCATGACGTACAAGATGAAGATTGATTGCATTAGCGTTTTGAGAAGGGAAGAAATAGTTAAGGTAGTTTCATAGAGACCATTTGTCAGGGTAGATCATCCATCAAGTCAGAGAGGCGGTTATGACATCATCTAATGGCTAAGAATGCTTTATCGTCTAACAATAGATCTCACGATGGAGAATGGTGCAAGGTGGCATTTAAGGATGTCTTTCTCAGAGGGAACGCCTTATGACGTAACAAGAGACCTCACACCTCATTGTGCACATTCGTCACTCACGCATTCTTCTCTCCCTTCAACTGATTAGTTCGTACAAATATTGAGCAACTTCTCTCTCTCTCTTTAACAACCATGGTGAAAATTCCATGTAATAAAAGTTAATAAAAGAAAAATAATAGCCACTCTTGATGGGACACTTATTCGAAGATGAATGTTGGGAAAAAGCATAGTGATGGGATCACCGATGATTAGTTAATGGCTAAGGAAATTGGCAAAGGAATTAGAAAGGCAAAATGACATTTTGACACATTTATTTATGAAAATAATGCAAAATTAGGAGAAAAGTGAGGTGAAAGGTCATGGATTGCATGTGAGGAGGAAAATGAAGGAAAATAATGGAAAATAAAGAAAATAGAGGCCTCATTAATAAAAAAGCATCTAAGGATCAATTCACATACTTTTGTTAGTTCAATTTTGGAGCTCTCTCTCTATTCTCTCTCTCTTATACTCTTGGACACTTACAGTTTTCTTGGAGCACTCTTGGAGGATTGTGGCATACTTAAAGTTTTGGATCAAGAAGGAAAAATGAAGAGCAAGAAAGCACAAGAGGACATCGGTATCACCAACTACAATTGGATTTTTCTTGCAGGTACCGAGTTGCATGTATGTTTTTCTCACTACTTTTGGTATGCATGGCATATGCATTTGGTTTCTTGGTTATGATCTATCATTGGCATGGAGGATTACCTATATTGACAATTGATTTTCTTAGCCTTACCATTTCCTAGATAACCATGGCGTTGTGGCTTTATTTCTTTGTTTTTCTGGTTGGTTCTCATGTTTCCTTTAGCTTGGGTTGAGTTACTAGTTCCTGGAAGCCCTAGTTGGACAAACACTCTAGAAGCCCTTTAACAACTTGGGTTGAGTTACTAGTCCTGGAAGCCTTCGTTGGACAAATTCTCTAGAGTCCTTGGTGGGTTGAATTACTAGTCCTAGAGCCTTTGTTGGACAAATGCTCTGGAGCTCAACAACAGCTGTGGGTTGAGTTATTAGTCCTGGAAGCCTTGGTTGGAACATATGCTCTAGAGCCCTGGAAGGCTTGGGTAGAGACAAATCTGGTGAGGGCTTTGTGATGTTTGACTGTGAGGTGGAATCACTCTTTGATGGGTTGAGGTGGCTTGGCCTCTAGAAGCCCTAGATGGTTTTGATTGATGTTTTTACAATAACCCACATTCACCCTTGGAATATGGCATGGTGGTGACTACCTGAAGAGATATTTAGCTTAGCCATGTCTATGGTCGGGTGGTTCGTTGAAGTCCCACAATTAGTTGGCCTTTGCATCATTAATATGAGGTTATTTCTCCTTGTTATTTCATGAGTATTATATTGGCTTATATGTAGATTATATGGATGTTATTTTCTTGGTATTTTTATTGCTCTTATGCTAATTATGAACATGTACGATGACAATAGCTATGTATGGCTCTCATCATGTTTTTAATTGTAAACAAATGAAAAATGTGTCAATGGCCTAATGGATGAAACTATAGCTAATGCATTGAGGCATCAATGCTTCTTATCAATTCTCATATGAGTATGAGACCCATATGCTTATATCTATTATTTAAACCTATAGATTACATATTTGTGACATGTTTGACGAAATCCCTGTCATGGCTAGTATGGGTCCAATCAAGCCCTTGTTCAAATATATGCATTCGTATAATTTTTTTGCTATCATCTTTCAGCTTTAGAAGTGTCATTTAGTTCTGGGCAGTGACATGGGCTCTGGGCCTAAAAAAGTGGCTTAAATCCTGAAGACACAAGCACAAAAATGCGCAAGAAAATCCCTAGACGCATGCATACCCATGCTGTGGGAGTGTCCATAGTCTCCTGAACGCATGCATGCCCATATCAAGAGAGCGTCTGGGAGTTTAATGGTAAAAAAACTGAGTGTGGCCTAGGCACTGGTTACCTGAGAGATTGTGATGGTTCTTGGGAGTCCTCTCACTGATGTGGAAGGACTATATCATGTGTTTCTATTGGTTCCACTTCCTTAAGGTGACTTAGGAGGTCAAATTATATCATAGTAACTTCACGTCACATATTTACCATGGTTGGCCAATTACATGGGTAGATAGGGGGGGAAGGAGTTACAAAGTGGTATCAGAGCATGGTTGACCCCATGGACTAGATGAGATCTGTGTTGGTCATGCATTAATGTTGGTTGCATATGTGTTTCTTGTGTTGTAAGACCATGTGCTTGTCGCATTTGTATGGTACGGTTCATGGTTGTAGTGATGACGCCATAGGAAGTTGATGGTGTTGTTGTGGAGTGTGTCTCCATGAGTGTATGGTTGATTATGCATTGTTTATGCACATTATTGTTCACATGTGGTGAAGTGTACAATGATGTGGTGGTTTTTTTCATGCATGAGGGCATGGTATGTGTAGTTGATATGGTTATGCATTGATGACTTGACTCTAGCTAGGATGATGGCTATATGGTTATATGCTTATGTTTATATTTCTATATGTTGTCAATGATTATGTTATACATGTATCACACTAATTTTTTGATCATTGCAGATGAGGTATCGTCCCCGAATTATGATAAGGTACGTTGGTTTATTATGTTTTGGTTTAGTTGACATGATATACCTTGTAGGAAGAATATAAAAGATTACTAGCAAGGTGGTAGATTACAGTTCTCAAGACTTTCCCTATGGATCAGATGAGAAGCGTGGTGTTGGGAACTCTTCTAATTTGGGAGACACACTGAGATGCTTAAAGGAAGAAATAAGGATTTGTAAGGCAAATAATGGTATAATCATACAGGCATAGGAAAAACAAGCAGAGGTAAATGTGGTGATACTTCAGATTTTGTAAGAATTGTAGCGAGAGAGACCACTTCGGATCAGCCTTGAGAAGGAGGAAAAAACTAATGGGGAATATGTAAGTAGGTCTCTTGGTAAGCACAAGTCATATAGAGATGACACAATTATAGATGACAGGTTGTTGGATACTTCAGATAGGAGAGGTGATGGGTGCAGGTTCTATTCTAGTTCTGGTTCTAGCAGGCATGATGATCGACATCATTATCATCCTTACAGGAGGATTGATATGGGATATTGCCTGGATGAATTTAAGAAAGAAAAGCCACCTACAATTGATGGAGATATGAAAAAATCACAGGATGCATAGGCATGGTTTCTTGGCATGAGGAAGTTCTTCAGGTTGCATGATTATTCAGAGAACATGAGAGCCATAATAGCAACATTCAGTCTCAAAGGTAAAGTATATATTTGGCGAGAAGATGTGAAGAATACCAAAGGTATTCATGAGGAGGACATTACTTGGAATTAATTTGAGAGACTATTCAAGAATAAGTACCTATCAGAGAGATACTTTGATGATAGGGAAAAATAATTCTATCAGTTAAATATGGGATCGATGATAGATGAGGAGTACACTAGTAGGTTCTTGGAGCTGCTGAGGTATGTGCCTTACCTCAAGGAGGAGAAGGCCAAGATTCAGAGCTTCATTGGTGGATTATTGATTTCAATCAAATACATGATTGGATTTAATGATCCTAGATCATTGGAGGAGGTCATTCGGAAGCTAAAGAATATCTATGAGCAATCAAAGTGTAGATCAAATACAATGCAAGACTTGAAGGCAAATGATAAGAACAAAAGGAAATGGGACAAGAAGGGAGCAAGACCTCAAGGTACAGGTAATAAAGAGAATGTAGTGCCATCTAAGAAGTTCAATGCATCTAACATAGGATAGGGACTTTGATTTAAGGAGTAGAATAAGGAGCCTGTGTGGTGTTGGACTTGTGAAGGAGAGCATGGCAGAAGAGATTGTCCACAACATCATGGTGCCAGAATGTAGATCTATAATGCTCAAGAGGCATAGATAGTGGGAGATGTTGAGAAAATTATTCCTAGGATCTATACAGTGTTGGATAAGAGACAGGAAGATCGTCAGGCATCTATCATTGAGATGGATAGTAAGGTTTGTGATCAAGTTGTTTCTATTTTCGTTGACCCTCGATCTAATTATATTTATATTAGTCCTGACTTTTTTGATGAGTGTGGTTTGAATAAAGAAGTGCATGCATAATATTGGTAAGTTTAGTTGGATACAGGTAAAAAGAAGCGAGTTCACCATTGGGTAAGAGCTTGTGCATTTGATTTGAATGGTATGGATACTGATTTGAATGGTATTCCTACCGCAACAGATTTGAATGTATTACCGTTGGGATCATACAATATGTTGTTAGGCATGGATTGATTGTACCTTCATAGAACCAAGATGGGTTGTTATGACAAATCCATTGAGTGTTTGGATGAAAATGGGGAACAAAGAGTCTTGTGGGGTAATAAGAAAGCAGCATCAGTTAGAATGGTGACAACTATGCAGGCCAAGCATAGTCACAGGAGAGTGTGTATGTTATTCGCAATACACATTTATAGTGAAAAAGGTAAGGAAGTTGAGGATACAAATGTTTTGAACAAGTACCAAATCCTACAATAGTTTCAGGATGTATTTCCTGTAGATATTTCAGAGTTGCCACCTCATAGGGAAGTAGACTTTTCTATTGATTTGGTGCTAGGGGCAACTTCAGCATCAAATGCACGTTACAGTATGAGTACACCTAATTTGGTAGAGTTGAAGTTGCAGTTGAATGAAATGTTGGGCAATGGATGCATTAGGCCAAGTGTATCACCACGGGGCACACCAATATTGTTTGTGAAGAAGAAGGATGGTACTCTTAGGCTATGCATTGACTACAGGAAGTTTAACAAAGTGACCATCAAGAGAATGTATATGTGAGGATTGATTACTTGTTTGATCAGTTGAAGAGGGTAGCATTGCTCTCAAATATTGATCTGAGATTCGGATACAATCAAGTACACATTAAAGAAGGGGACATCTACAAGACAACTTTCCAGACTAGGTATGCTCAAACTACTTTTATGTGCTGAATGAATAGTGTGTTGCATTTGTATTTGGACAAGTTTGTTATTGAATTCAATGATGATATATTGATTATTCTAAAAATGTAGAACAACATGTCGAGAATTTAGCAACAGTGTTACTATTATTGAGAGAGAATTATTTGTATGCTAAGCTCAGTAAGTGCAATTTCTTTTAGAATGAGGTACACTACTTGGGACATGTGGTTTCCAAGGATGGCATGGTAGTGGACCCAAAAAAGGTAAGAGTTATAATGGAGTGGGAAGCTCCCAGGAATATGGATGAGGTGATATCTTTCTGGGGTTAGTAGGTTATTATAAGAGGTTCACTAGGAAATTCTCACTGATTTCTTATCCTATCACATCATTACAGAGGAAAGGTAAGAAGTCTGAATGGATAGAGGAGTGCGTGGCCAGTTTTGAGAAGCTCAAGGAATTGTTGATAGATACAACAATGTTAAAGACTACAGATTCAGACAAAGAGTTTGTAATATGTACAAATGCTTGCAAGAGAGTATTTAGTGGAGTCCTTATACAAGATGGACAAGTGGTATGCTATGAGTCACAAAAACTGAAAGAGCTTGAGAAAAACTACCCCACACATGATCTTGAGTTGGCAGCGATCATACATGCATTGAATATGTGGAGGCACTATCTTCTTGGAACGAATTTTGTATTAATGAGTGATTAGAGTGGTTTGCATTATCTATTTGACCAGCTGAATCTGAATGGAAGGCAGGCTCAGTGGTTGGACATGATAAGTGAGTTCAACTTTGAGATCAGGTATATCAAAGGTAAATAGAAAAGCGTGGCAGATGCTCTTAGCAGTAAGATACTTGTAAATCACATAGCAACTATGAGCTCCTATGGGATAGACTTACAGGATAGGATCTTGCAGTTAGCTCATGAGGATGTCAAGTATATGGAGATTGTGCACAGGTTGCACTAGTGTACAGGTATAGGTACATGTATAAGTATAAGTACAAGTATAACTTCAGGTGTAGGTACACAAGATGTGGACTATCATCTCATGGAAGATGGATTGGTTAGATTTAGGGACAGGAAACTTATGCCAAATAAAAATGAGCTCAAGAAGGTAGTCTTGAGGGAGATTCATACAAAACCATATTTATATCACTCGGGTTACCAAAAGACACTGACAACAGTGAACATATGCTATTATTGGCAAAATTTGAAGAGAGATGTAGTAGAGTTTGTGGTTAGGTGCCTAGATTGTTAGTAGGTGAAGGTAGAGTGTAAGCATCTAGGTGGACTGCTACAGCCGATTCTGATTCTAGAGTCGAAATGGGAGGTCATTTCCATGGAATTTATCACAGGTTTGCCGAGGACAGTGAGAAAACAAGATTCCGTCATGGTAGTGGTGGATAGGTTGACAAAATTAGTGCACTTCATTCCAGTGAAGTCTACGTTCTCAGTGAGTGATGTAACATAGGTCTTCATTGGGGATGTGGTCATATTGCATGGATTTCCAAGGAATATTGTGACAAATATGGATGTGAAGTTCACTTCTAAGATTTGGAAGGCGTTACTTTTAGGTTTGGGCATTGATTTGGCCTTTAGTATAGCTTATCATCCATAGATAAATGGGAAGACAGAGAGGGTCAATAAGATATTGGAGGACAGGTTGACGATGTATGTGATGTATCAACAATAGAAGTGGGAAGAGTACCTTGCACTGGTAGAGTTCGCTTACAATAGAGGGTACCAAGAGTCACTGAGGATGAGTCTGTTTGAGGCATTGTAACGGTGGACTTATAATACTCCCATCAGTTGGAGTGATCTAGTTAATAGGATGGTGATTGGACAGGACATGTTGGAATACATGCAGTGGGAAATGAAAGTAACCAAGAAGAGTTTGAAAGAAACACATGAGAGGAAGAAGATCTATGTAGATCATAATAAGTTGTTCAAGGATTTCCAAGTTGGGGAACATGTGTACTTGCGCATCAAACCAAAGAAGAGATCCTTGCATATTGGATCATGTGCCAAGAAGGCACCTCAGTTTTGTGGACCTTACAAGATTATTGAGAGGATTGGACTAGTAACCTATCGACTTGCGCTAGCTTCAACAATGAAATTATATGATATTTTCCATGTGTCATTTCTTAAGAAGTATGTTAGAGATGTTGATCATGTGATTGAATGGTCTGTATTGCAGCTGGAGACGAAAGGAGAATCCTAGCTAGAACCACAATGTATTTTGCAGAGAAAGATGCTCATGCACCAGAACCAAGCAATCGAGGAGGTTAAAGTGAAATGGAAGCACTTTGGGCTTGATGAAGCTACATGGGATATGGCAGATTAGATGTGAGTTATGTATCCTTCCTTATTCACTGGTTGAACGGATGTTTTGGGATATGTATTTGGTATGTAACAACACTAGTGAAAATTTCATGTAATAAAGTTAAGAACAATAACCACAGATGAATGGGACACTTATTCCAAGCTGAATGTTGGGAAAGACATCGTAGGGGGTGTTCTTTTTATTGTTTATGGCTAAGGGAATTGGAAAAGGTAATAGCTAAGGAATTAAAGTGAATTACTTATGAAAATAATGGAAACTAGTTGAAAAAGGAGGTGAAATGTCACAGATTGCATGCAAGGAGGAAAATGAGGAAAAATAATGGAAAATTAAGAAAATAGAGTCCTCATCCATAAAAAGGCTTTTAAGGGTCAGTTGGCAACCTTTTTTTAGTTTAGTGTCAGAGCTCTCTCTCATTATACTCTCTCTTTCATACTCTTGGATACTTAGAGTTTTATTGGAGCACTCTTGGAGGCTGTGGATACTTGGATTCTTGGAGCAAGAAGGAAAAGGAAGAGTATGAAAGTGCAAGAAGGCATTGAAATCAACAACTACATCAAGTTTTCTTCAGGTACTGAGTTTTATGTATGATTTATTCACTGGTATTGGAATGCATGGAATATGCATGTGGTTTCTTGGTTGTGATCTGTCATTGGCATGGAGGTTTGCCTGGATCGGTAGTGGATTTCCTAGCCTTTTGATTTCCTAGATAGCCATCGTGATTGTGGGTTTAATTTCATTGTTTGTTTTTGGTTGGTTCTTATGTTTCCTTAGCTTGGGTTGAGTTATTAGTTCCTGGAATCCCTGGCTAGAAAAAAGCTATGGAAGCCTTGTAACATGTTGGGCTGAGTTACTAGTCTTGGAAGCCCTGGTTAGAAAAATGCTTTGTAAGCCCTTTGTGGGTTGAGTTACTAGTCTTGGAAGCCTTGGTTAGAAAAATGCTCTCGAAGCCCAGTGGTATCTGTGAGTTGAGTTACTAGTCCTAGAAGCCTTAATTGGAACAAATGCTCTAGAAGCCTTGGAAGGCATGGATGGAGACCAATATGATGATGGTTTTGTGATGTCCGAGCATGAGGTGGAATCAAGATTTTGAGGGGTTGAGGTGGATGGCCTTTGGAAGCCCTGGATGAATTTTGATTGTTGTGTTCTATGATATCCCACATCCATGGTTGGAATATGGCACGAGGGTGAATGGATGAAGAGATACTTTCCTAAGCCATTCTACAATCAAGTGGAACGTGGTAATCCCATCTACGGTTGGTTCATTGCATTCATTAATGATAAATCCATTCCATTGATGCTCATGTGTAAAGTTACTGATGTAATTATGGATTTTGATGGTTGATATGTTTATGGTATTTATATACCTATTATGCTAGTTATATGCACATTTTATGACAACAATTATGTATGGATCTCCGCGTGTTTTTACTCGTATATGAATGGATAATGTGCCTATGGCCTAATAGATGAATATGCAACAAATGGCATGAGGAAACAATGGTTCATAGTGATTTTCATATAATTATGAGGTCCCCACTCTTAATTTTGTTGTTTACACCTGTATGGTTACATGTTGATGATATGTTTGACGAAATGCCTGTCATGGCTAGTAGGGATTGTTTAGTCAATTTAGTGTCCTAAATTGCTACATAAATTATCAATCCCGGTATCATAAGCTGATGAAGTGTAGTGCACTATATGTGCTAGATGACCCTTTCTTACCTCACTATTTTTTGGTTTATGTTTGTTTTGGGCTTTTGTTCTTTTGATTCCTAATGTTCTGCAATGTAAAAAAAATCTTATTCTATTGCTGCTAAGAACCTAGAGAAATGAAATGAAAGTTAAAAGTGATTTTAGGCCAATTTTGGAAGTAAAGTTTTTAAACAAGAAAATGAAAAACAGAGCTTCTCTTATTGCTATTATAATTGTTTCCAAAACATGAACTAAAAGGACTTTAAAACTACTATCTACTCAAAACCAAAGCTTAAATGAGAAAATGAGATTGTAGCTATCTATGATAAACCAAAAATGAAATACTGGAAATAAGATTACTTCCACTGTCTAATCTACTTGCAAAATTAAAGCTTAATAAACAACTAAAGATGGATCTGTAGCTAAACTAAGAGAAGAACTAAAAATGAAATTGCAATTTTCTATGATGAAAGCAAGACTATATGAAGTATTGTTTTCAATCAGCTACATAATTCAGGGAGAACTACCTCCTTATTATATCAAAATTGAGATATTTCATTCTTCATCATTCTAAGAAATGTAAACATGAAAGTGCAAAGAAAAGAATCATTCATCAATAAAACATTTCACCACTTAGTCTCAGGATTAACCATCAACTGAAAGGGTTCTTGGAAATATCCATTTATATCACGAGTTGCTAAACTGATAAGAAAATGACATTGAACTACTTAACTCAAGAACTAATGAACAACAATTGTAATGAAGGACTCATTCATAAGTACAACATTTCACCATTTAGTGTGAGGATTAACCATCAACGAAAGGCTTTTAGAAACATTCATTTATATCATGAGTGACTACACTAATAAGAAATTGAGCAACTTAACTCAAAAACTAATGAACAACAATTGTAATGAAGAATCATTCATAAATACAACATTTCACCATTTAGTTTGAGGATTAACCATCAACGAAAGGCTTTTGGAAACATTCATTTATATCCTGAGTGACTATACTAATAAGAAATTGAGCAGCTTAATTCAAAAACTAATGAATAGTAATTGTAATGAAAGACTCATTCATAAATACAACATTTCACCATTTAGTTTGAGGATTAACCATCAACGAAAGGCTTTTGGAAACATCCATTTATATCATGAGTGACTACACTAATAAGGAAAAAGGCATTGAACAACTGAAATTAAAATCTAGAAACTAAGGAACAACAGATGAAATAAATCATATTATGCTACTGACATCAAATTAAAACTATAGTTAATAAACTAGAAAGCAATGAAACTAAAGGATTATTCTACGCTGGAATACAACTACTCTGAGTTAGTGTAAACAAATGACACAAGCTGCAATATAAACAGTGTTAGGAAACGATTATGAACATGAAGAAAAACACAGTAAATGTACAACTAAACTAAGAAAGATAAACATAAATAAAATGTACATAAATACAATATACCCTTGACCATGCAGGGTCCCTCTGCAAGGTCTTGGATTATCAACACAGAATCAACACTTCACACACTTCAGGTATCCCTTGAAAACAAAGTTGTTATATTAAAACAGAGCACTAATTTTCTCACACTACAAAGCAAAAAATTGCACTATTACATAAGAAAAACTTTGAACTAAAACTTGAACGTGTTCTACGTTCTAAACACTGGTATTTATAGGAAAAGAAACACAATTGTTTTGAAGAGAGGAGTCATATACAGAAAAACACATAGACAGATAATGTATATGGAATTCTTGTCTTTGGTTGCCTTGAGACATAAATCTTCTAATAGTGGATGTTGGATTCTATTTATTTAGGTGGCAAATGAGGTCCTCAACTTCAGGAGACTGCCTCAGATCCATTACTAAGAATTGTGAAAAAATAGAGTTCTACTAGCCATATGTTTCTTCCGTTGACTTCCCTTTGACTGGGGTCCTCCTCATCGATCTTTGTCAAATGGATAGGATACCATCCATGTTCTGACATTTTCCAAGGTACCCATGTGGTATGTTTTCTCTCTTGACACCTATAACCTACAAAAGTGTGGAGATGGTTGCGGAACAGCCGGTTAGCTGTGGAATGTGGCTGCGTTCTGTAACTGAAAAACAAAAACCTATTCAAATAACAAACATAACAATATAACTTGCAAATCACTGGAATATACTCCTTGAGACAATGTGTAATGTCTTATGATGATTAAGGATGCATTTTTCATGGAAAAGAAAAGGAAGAAGGATGAGAAAGTGGCTTAAGAAAGAGGTAGTTTTGGAACTCAACATACCCCCACTGCGAGACTATTGCATGTCCCTATGCAATCAAAATTGTAAATAGCCTTGTTCTACTGCATCTACTCTGAGACTTCAGCCAAAACATCCAACCTTTTCTTGCTTCTCTTTGCTGCAACTCCCATCCTAAGCTTCCTCATAAGGAATCTATATTTGAGGTTAATGAGAGCCCAGCTTAGCTTCCTAATTTTCCTCTTTAATTTTCTGTTCTTCTTATGCCACAAACCCAAATGAAGCATGGTGTTATCATGAATGATCTTATCCAACTTGTTTTGTTCTGTTAAAGCTTCATTTTCCTTCTGAATATGCCTATTTAAGACCTCTAGCTAATACATTTCCTACGTAAGTGAGCTAATCAAAGCCTCTTGTGATGTAGCTGGCTGCTGAAGGTTGGATGAAGTCCCTTGATCTACTAATTTATTCCTTTGCTCCAGTGACTCAATATAATCATATATTTGATGTTGGACTGGGTCAATCTCTAGTGATACTCTCTTTGGACTGCTTTCAAAGTTTTGTTGAGGAGAGTGTCGTGGGCTCTGCTCAAATGAGATGTTATCTTGGGACTGAGTTGGAGTTTCTTTTCCCAAGTCTATGAACTGAGCCTCTGTTGATTTTGCTTTCTTCATTCTACCCTTGAGTCTAGAACTTCTCCTCAAACTTTTCGAGCCTATGTTTTCTTCCTCTATAACCTGTCTTCTTTTCCCCTTCTCTTTCTCTTTCTTGGACTGTTCCTTGATGTTGACTAATTTCTCAGAAAGTAATTTCTATTCCTCTTATGAAGGTTCAAGAGTATTTTTATGTATTTTCTCAACTTTTCCTTTCATCTTTCTCCTCCATTTTGTCTGCTTTATGATTTCTGTTAACGTTTCAGAGATGGGCTCTTCTTCACTGTCTTGTTGTGCTGAAGTTGTAGGAGTGTTTTGAATTGTAAGACTGATTTTTCTTCTCCTACTCTTTTTCATAGAACTTCCTTCAGGTAATTCTGGTGGATCTTGGAAAAAGTTTCTGATCAGAAAGTTCTCCCATGTGTCTCTTACACTCTTTAAGTGATATTCAACTAGAATTTTATGAGACCATGGTGATAAAGATGAGGTTCTATGTCTTCTATTTCTTTTGAACAGTAGTGGACATTCTCCTTTAGATATTCAACAAAAAGAATGGAAGATTGATGGTTCCATTTTCAAGGAAATTCATCAACAATCCTATGTGATATACATACATGGAGCCAAATCTACCCTCACATGTGATATTTTTTTGCAAAAACAATAGCATGTTACTCCATTTACCCTTAAGTGAAGAGATGGGAATTCCTCTCTTAAAAATTGAAGTGTCCATACCTGGGTTTTGGAGAATGACTCCAAGTTTCATCATGGAATTCTTTATTCTTAAACCACCTCTGTCCAACTGTTGGTAGTTTGGTTGTTGCTGCAATGAAATACTCGGTCACTGTAAACTTTATGTCACCAATCTCCACATCCATCCCATCAAATGATCTAGCAAATGACTTGGTGATTTCTTTGTGATGACTATCGAATTTCTGAATGAAGGTCAGCCAACCAACTTTCTTCAACATCCCTTTCAACTGAGGGTATCCTTCCATATATTTCACTCCTATAGGTTTTGTTCTTACAATGGGACCCATCACTCCTTTTCTCTTCTTTTCTTCAAATTTCCTTCGCTGCCTGTGTGTAGAACAATGTGTAGATGGCAGTGGTATATGGAGGCAAAAATAGTTATAGATACGGGAATGAAATAACAAAGTGTGTGGAAGGAAAACGATAGATATGGGGATGAAACGTATAGGGTATATGAAAAAGGGAAATTGTATGTGGGAAATAGTGTAGAATATGTATGGAATGGAGTGGTTGCACAGGTAGACTATGTGGAAAATAGAGTATTGCTTATACACAGAGAGAATCGAAAACAGAATGAATGATTGTGAGTTCACTATTTCTGAGTGCTTGTGTACACATAAGAAGGGCGCAGAAGTAAAATTGAAGAGCTCAGTGTAATAAAGGAATAGTAGGGTTGTGAAGAGCCATATCTAACTGGGTTAACTCAAGCAATTAGCCGTTAAACATATGTAATGGAGAAGTATAATGAAGTACGAGTTAAAATCAGAGATCAAATCATGAGACCGCTAGGCATTAAATTCGAAAGGCATGGTGGAATAATCACGACAATCAAATTGCATGATGACAATCAAGGAGTAGTGTGATTATACAAATTATACAACTTATGTTTTATATTGCTATTTGAAATAGGTTTTTATTCTCACCTTTAGAACCATACCTTTCCACTTGCTAACCTTTTGTTGTTGCTTTTTCAAGTGCTTAGATGTTGATGTGTCTTCAAGAGTTGTTTTCCTCCTCCAATACCTACATATGAAATTTATTATGGACTGGACTTTTTATCTTTTGAGCTAATGATCAAACTATTATTGTAGAGTCATATTGGCTGCAAAGTAGTATTAGCTGCAGAAATGGAACAATTGCGGAACTGGAGAATAACAGCGAAATGTAAAATAGAGAATAAAATGCGACCTTATGGATGAATGAAAATGGAGATGACTGTGTGGCTGAAATTGAGACAGAATGAAAATGAGAAATGGATATGGAAGAAATGTTGAAGAAGAAAAATTTATTGGTGGAATGTGGTGGTGGAGTGGAGTGAAACTTGTAGAAATAAAATAGAATGGAAGTGAAGTAAAACAATGAATTTTAGAATGCACAATGAGTCACCATTTTTTGGAAGATATAGGGTGTTAGAATCTTCTGATTTTCACCCCGTATTTTCTGTATAAGCATGCTAATCAGTGATTGGTTTTCAACCTTATATATTAATATATATATATATTAATATATATATATATATATATATATATATATATATTATGTTTTTAATTTAATGATGAAAAGAACAAAGACTAAGTTGGTGGAGAAGAAAGATTCTTCTTCACCAACTTCACTTTAGAATTATTTTGAAATATCTTGATGAACTCCTCCTTCGAGATTGGTTTTTGATAAATTTTCAACCTATGACCATTCACAAGGAGAGGAGTTTGATACTCATCTATTTTTCTGATTCTTACTGCTCCATCACTGAAAACTTTTTCAATCTCATATGGCCCAAGCCAACGAGTTTGAAACTTTCTTTGAAAATCCTTAAACTTTGAATCAAATAACAGTGCCCAATCGCCCTCTTGAAACCTTTTATCCTTGATGTATTTGTCATGCCACTTAGCTCTTTGTTGTTGAACTAGACCAGTCCTTTGAATAACTTCTTATCTAATTTCATCAAGTTTATTTAACTGCTCCAGTCTATGCTTTTAAGATTCTGATAAATCCATCCCCAACTTGACCGCCATCTTGAAATTTTTAACTTGGAACTCTATGGGGAACAGGACTTGCTTTTCATAAACAAGTCCATAAGGTGTATGTCCTACTGTGTTCCTCCATGTAGTTCTATAGGCCCACAAGGCTTCAGGAAGCCTATCTCCCCAATCTCTTCTATGTAGATGCATAGTCTTGGTGAGGATTCCTTCAATCACTTTATTTGTAGACTCCACTTTACCATTTGCTTATGGATGATAGGGAGTGGACTTCCTATGCTTGACCTTGTATTCTTCCATAAGCCTCTCCATCATTTTGGATGTGAATTGAGTTCCCTGATCTATCACAATTTCTCTTGGAACACCAAAGTGAGTAAAATATCCTTAAAAAAAAACTAACTATAGATTTTTTGTTAGCAAAAATTAATGCTCTAGCTTCTACCCATATGGTGACATAATCAGTGCATACCAATATATACTTTTTCTGCTTGGATGGAGGATTAATAGGTCCAATAAAGTCTAAAGCCCATTTTTCAAAGGGTTCGATAAGTACCTGAGTTTGTAATGGCATTTCGTTTGAGGGGGTAAGTTTCCCTACCCTTTGGCAGTTGTCACACCTTCTGACATATTCCTTAGCATCTCTAAAGATGGATGGCCAATAATATCATAAAGAAAGGATTTTATAGGCTATCCTCTTGTCAGCAAAGTGTCCACCACACGACTCGTCATGACATGCTTTGAGAATATCAGGCATTTCATCTTCCCTGACACACCTTCTAATCATAAGATCTGGCCCTGTTTTATACAATTCGTTAGTGATCCATGAATATCTTGCACTATTTTGAATAATTTTTCTTTTCTCTCTAGGAAATAAATGTGAAGGTAACTTCCCTGTAACCAAGTAGTTAGCAACATCTACAAACCAAGGAGTTTGAGTAGTTACTGCAAATAGATATTCATCAGGAAACTTATCCTCAATCGAAGAGTCTTCTTTGATATTTTGAATCCTGGATAAGAAATCAGAAACTACGTTTTGTTTTGTAGGTTTATATAGCACAATAATGTTGAATTCTTGCAAAAGTAAAAGCCATATTGTAACTCTGCCATTATTAATAGTTTTATTCATCAAATATCTAATTGCAGAGTGATCTGTATGAAAAAAGTTTCATAGCCTATTATATAGTGTCTAAATTTGTTAATTGCATGAACAACAACTAAGAACTCTTTTTCAGTCACAGTATAATTCAACTCAGTGGGAGTCAAATTTTTACTTGTGTAGTAAATGGCATAAGGAATCAAATCCTTTTGTCCTAATACAGATCCTAGAGCTGTATTTGAAGCATCTATAGAAATATGGAAAGGAAGTTTCCAATTTGGTCCTCTTAAGATAGGTGCTTCAGATATTTTTGCTTTCAAGGTTTCAAATGCTAGTTGGCAATCAGGATTCCACTTGAATTCACAATATTTTGTAAGCAATTTTAAGAGTGGAGATGCTATTTTGGTAAAGTTTTCTGTAAACCTTCTATAATATCCTGTAAATCCTAGAAAACTTCTAACATATTTTTGGCAATTTGGAATTGGCAACTTGGAGATCACTTTAACTTTTGATTTGTCTACTTTAATCCCATCTCCTGAAATGTGATGTCCTAAAACAATACCTTCTGTAAACATCGTAAAGCATTTTTTATGGCTTAGTGAAAGGTTTGTTTCCTTACATATTTTAAGGACTTTTTCCAAATTTTCCAAAGCCTCTTCAAATGTGTTACCATAGACTGTAAAATCATCCATATATACCTCTACACAATCATGTATTAGATCATAAAAAATTCCTAGTACTGCTCTTTGGAATGTTGTTGGTGCATTACATAACCCAAAAGGAAGCACTCGGTAGGCAAAAGTTCCCCATGGACAAGTACATGTGGTTTTATCTTTATCTTCAGGTGCTACCTGAATTTTATTATAACCACTAAAACCATCCAAAAATGACCAATACATTTTACCTGCTAATGTATCTAATACCTGATCTATAAAGCGCAAAGGAAAGTGATCTTTCAAGGTTGCTTTATTGAATTCTCTGTAATGCACACCCTCCATTTAACATTCTTTTTAGGCCCAATAACCAAAGGATAAACCCATTGGCTATCTGAGATTGGCTAAATGAGGTTTACATTGAGTAGTTTTTGGAGCTCTTCTTTCACAATCTTCCTAAGATTTGGATTCATTCTTCTTTGAGGTTGTCTGATTGGTCTACTATTTTCCTCAATATAGATATGATGGATACAAGACTTAGGATCAATACCTTTCATATCAGTATACTCCCATGCAAATGCAGCAGAATGTTTTTGTAATATCTTGGTTAGCTCTTCTTGTTGTAGTTTCACCAAGTTTTTGTTTATGTTCAATGTTCTACCTAGAAAAATTTCAATTGTAGAGCTACCAAACTCTTCCATAGAATAGAGAGACATCTACCTAGATGACAAGTATTCAACATTAGACTTTTTCCTGGAATTGTGCATGTCATATTCTGAAGATGTTTCAAAATTTCCAATGTGTTCAAAATTTGACTATCTTCACTAATTTCTGATATAGTAAAGACAGGCCAAATGACATATTCATCATCAATCCACTCCTTGTCATCTATTTCTGTGATTGCTTTTGCTAGAAGATACAACGTAATTTCTTTGTTGAATTACCATCAGAAATGTACATGTCACTAGATATACAACTAATAAAAGCATCAGTTGTTTGCCAGTCGAGGTCTTCCTAAGATGAGTGGGTGTCCTCCTAAATTATTCTTGGGAGTTAAAATCATGAAATAAAAAAGATATTCCCAAGAATCTAAGGAGACTGAAATGTCTTCTAGCACACCATCTGGTTTGATTACCGATCTATCTGCAAGTTGCAGTGAGGTTGGTGTGTAAATAAGGTTAGGAAGTTTAAGCTGCTCCATAGTCTATCTACTCATAATGTTTATTACTGCCCCTAAGTCAATCAATGTATTTGGCATTTCAATCCCATTTATGTGTGTCTTGACAATTGGACTTCCTGGATCTACATCTTTCTACATGGAAATCTTTCCCAAAAGAATTCTTTTTGTTTCTCTTGGTTTCTTCCTAGTCTTTTGATGCTCAACTCCTTTATTATCTTAGCTAGAATAGGAATTTATCTAATGGCTTGTAACAAAGGAATCTTGATACAAACATTCTTCAATTCATCTAGGAATTCATAATTGGGCAAAAAGATCTGTTTTTCTACTCCTCTATCAATTTGTAATCTCTCAGGAAAAGGAGGTGTAGAAGTAGATGTTGGTTTCTCAATTATAGGAGTTGTGTTTATTGACTATTTTTGTTTGTCTTTTTGAATGTTTTGGTTTTGAAGGGATGTTCCCTCAAAACTTGTATTGACTTTTAGAGAATCCTCCTCAGAAGCATCTTGTTCTTGAATATTTATAGAAGATTTTTCCTTTTCTAATATCCTACCAGATCTAAGTTGAACATCATTAAGATCTAGAGAAGCAATCATATAAGTAGGAAATTGTTGTCCTTCTACCATGTAAGCATTCTGAGGGTTTTATTATTGGGGTTTGGCAATGGTTGGGTTGGTAGTTGATTCGGTTTTTGTTGAAATGGAAGTAAGAGTTGAGAATTTTGATTTTGTTGTGGAGGTTGTTGTGGAAATGGAAATGAAAGGTGAGGGCTTTGATTTGGAAGTTGTGGTTGCTAATTTCGCTGCTGATTTTGCGGGGAGGATAGCTCTGATAAGATGGAGGATATTGATAATATTGAGCAAATCTCCCATAATGATTTTGTACCCCTTGTGCCCATGGTTGATATTGATATTGATTTTGAGGTTGAGGCCAAGGTTATTGCCAAGAATTCTAGTTTAGTGGGGGCTGAAAATACATTGGATTATTGAATCCTTGATTTTGTTGCCCATGCCAAGGTCTTCTTGCAACAAAACAAAGAGGTTCTACTGAATTTGGGATTGTTTCTTCTTGAAATATAGCCTTAAGACCGATGATTGAAGGACAACCCTTGGTCTCATGGCTTTCTGAAAAAACCATACAAGTTTCTACATTTTTTGCATATAAAGGGCATTCCCTTAGAGCATGTTTCTTTCTACATTTTGGACAAAAGATGGCTAAGGCATTAGCCTCTGTTTTCTACTTGTTTTGGATTTTGAGGGTGTCTAGTTGCTCACTAAGGATCCCTAAAATGTCAGTTTTAAACTCATCAAGCATATTGCCAATTTCTACCCTACATACAGATCCAGTTGTAGATTTGTTTGCTCTAACAAGAGAAGGATCTCTTGGTCATTTCCCAGTTTTAGATTTCCCCCTTGAGAGATGAACACATAGTGTTGCTATGTCACTCAATGGAAGTTGAGAGATGTCTCCCTTCCCCATCATGTTAAGAATATCTATCCATTCATTTCTAATTGCCTTCAACAAAAGAGCTTTCAAAGTTTCTTCATCTAAATTGTTCATTTTTGCTCTTTTCAAATTATAGTTAAACCTCTTAAGCAAATCCTCTAAGTTTTCATCTTCCTTTTGTATCATTTTGAATACTTCATCCTTAGGATTGGGAGGCATACAATAATCCAAGTATCTATCCAAAAATGCATGTTTCATGTCATTCCACTTTCTAATGGATTGAGTGACTAACCCCATAAACCATTTCAAAGTAGACCCTTTTAATGTTGAAGGGGACAATTTGAGTTTTTGAGAGTCTTCTAGATAATCATAGGTTCTGCACAAGACTTAAAACTCAAACAAAAATGTTTCTGGGTCCTCACTTCTCAACCCATAAAAGTTTGGGAGGACAGATGGTCAAATGTTTTTCATTGTTGCATGTTTTTCCTCATCTACTATAGGGAATCCAAATGAGTTGTCTATTTCCCTATTTCCTCTACCTCCTCCATTGTTACCTCTACCTCCTCCATTGTTTCCTCTACCCCCTCCTCCAAATAGTGAGAATTCTCCATCTCGTTCTTCTTCTACCATTATAGTTTCTTCAGAGTCCTCTAGTTCTTCTATTAATGGATTATGGGAGAGAGTTTCTACTTCTTCCTCTTCGCTAGGTATTCCTACTTCCTCAACTGCAATAGGCTCCCTTGTAGAAGTGAAAAAGGTCTTCTCTCCTAGACCTGTTTTAGTAGATGAAGTGGGAGAATCTTCTAACTGAGTTGCTTCCCCTTGAATTATAGGAATTCTAAGGCTGGGAGTATGAGTTTGGGATGGAGGTGTATCTTTCCTAACTCTTGGTGGAGTAGGTGGAGTTGTGAAAATCGAACTTCTACCCCTAGCTATAAATCTACCCCTAGAATATCTTTCTCTATGCATGTCATTGTTTTGTTTTGTTTTTTTTGATTTTTTTTTTTAATGGATGTAAGAAAGAAGGCTACCTAGTTATACTTCCCCTGTAACAACACCAAAATGTTTAGTCAATTTAGTGTCCTAAATTGCTACATAAATTATCAATCCGGGTGTCGTAAACTGATGAACTGTAGTGCATTATATGTGCTAGATGACCCTTTCTTACCTCACTATTTTTGGGTTTATGTTTGTTTTGGGGTTTTTTCTTTTGATTCCTAATGTTTTGCAATGTAAACAAAATCTTAATATACTGCTGCTAAGAACCTAGAGAAATGAAATGAAAGTTGAAAGTGATTTTAAGCCAATTTTGGAAGTAAAGTTTTTAAACAAGAAAGTGAAAAACAAAGCTTCTCTTTTTGCTATTATAATTGTTTCCAAAACATGAAATGAAAGGACTCTAAAGCTACTATCTACTCAAAACCAAATCTTAAATGAAAAAATGAGATTGCAGCTATCTACGATAAACCAAAAATGAAATACTGGAAATAAGATTACTTCTACTGTCTAATCTGCTTGCAGAATTAAAGCTTAATAAACAACTGAAGATGGAACTGCAGCTAAACTAAGAGAAGAACTAAAAATGAAATTGCAATTATTCTATGATGAAAGCAAGAATATATGAAGTATTGTTGTCACTTAGCTACATAATTCAGGGAGAACTACCTCTTTATGATAGAAAAATTAAGAGATTTCATTCTTCATCATTCTAAGAAAAGTAAACATGAAAGTGAAAAGAAAAGACTCGTTCATAAATAAATCATTTCACCATTTAGTCTCAATATTAACCATCAACTAAAAGGGTTCTTGGAAATATCCATTTATATCATGAGTTTCTAAACTGATAAGAAAATGGCATTGAACTACTTAACTCAAAAACTAATGAGCAACAATTGTAATGAAGGACTCATTCATAAATACAACATTTCACCATTTAGTTTGAGGATTAACCATCAACCAAAGGCATTTGGAAACATTGATTTATATCATGAGTGACTACACTAATAAGAAATTGAGTAGCTTAACCCAAAAACTAATGAACAATCATTGTAATGAAGGAATCATTCATAAAAACAACATTTCACCAATTATTTTGAGGATTACCCATCAACGAAAGGCTTTTGGAAACATTAATTTATATCATGAGTGACTACACTAATAAGGAATTGAGCAGTTTAACTCAAAAAGTAATGAACAACAATTGTAATGAAAGACTCATTCATAAATACAACATTTCGCCATTTAGTATGAGGATTAACCATCAACGAAAGGCTTTTGGAAACATTAATTTATATCGTGAGTGACTGCACTAATAAGGAAAAAAGCATTGAATAGCTGAAATTAAAATCTAGAAACTAAAGAACAATAGATGAAATAAATCAAACTATGCTACTGACATCAAATTAAAAACTACAGTTAAGAGACTAGAAAGCAATGAAACTAAAGGATTATTCTACGCTGGAATACAACTACTCTGAGTTAGTGTAAACAAATGACACAAGCTACAATATACATAGTGTTAGGAAACGATTATGAACATGATGAAAATCACAGTAAATGTACAATTAAACTAGGAAAGAAAAGCAGAAATAAAATGTACAGAAATACAATATACCCTTGACCACGTAGGGGCCCTCTACAAGGTCTTGGATTATCAACACGGAATCAACACTTCACACGCTTCAGGTATCCATTGAAAACATAGTTGTTATATTAAAACAGAGCACTGAGTTTCTCACACTACAAAGTGGAAATTTCACTATTACATAAGCAAAAACTTTGAACTAAAACTTGAACTTGTTCTGCATTCTAAACGCTAGTATTTATAGGAAAAAAACACAATTGTTTTGAAGAGAGGAGTCATCTACAGAAAAGCAAGTAGACAGATAATGTATCCAGAATTCTTGTCTTTGGTTGCCTTGAGACATAAATTTTATAATAGTGGTTCTTGGATTTTGTTTATGCAGGTGGCAGATGAGGTCCTCGGCTTCAGGAGACTACCTCGGATCCATTATTGAGAATCATGCAAAAACAAAGTTCTACTAGCCATAGGTTTCTTCCGTTGACTTCCCTTTGACAGGTGTCCTCCTCATCGATCTTGGTCAAATGGATAGGATACCATCCTTTCTCTAGCATTTTCCAAGGTACCCATGTGGTTTGTTTCCTCTCTTGACACCTGTAACCTACAAAAGCATGGAGATGGTTGCGGAACAACCAGTTAGCTGTGGAATGTGGTTGCATTCCATAGATGAAAAACAAAAACCTATTCAAATAACAAACATAACAATATAACTTGAAAATCACTAAAATATACTGCTTGAGGCAATGTGTAATGGCTTATGATGATTAGGGATGCATTTTTCATGGAAAAGAAAAGGAAGAAGGATGAGAAAGTTTCTTAAGAAAGAAGCAGTTTTGGAACTCAACAAGGATACATTCAATGTCTTGAACTAGTGTTTTATTTAGTATCTTTATTTCCATTTTACTTTACTGATTTGAAGAGATGGATTAGTTCTGGGGAGTGTCTTGGGCCCTGAGCCTGAAAACGTGGCTTAAATCTCGGGGTTGTTGGCACAACACTGACAATTTTTCTCCACAGTGGCTAGCAGGTAGGCCTGTGAGAGCGACTATAGGTTGCTGGTCACTCCCTTTCCCATAGCATGAGAGTGGCTATGGCCCAAGAAACCTAAAACAATAGTGGGACCCATGGACAAGTTTTCTGAGTGGCTAACTTGTCTTCTAAAGGTTCTGTTGATGAGGTTGGATGAATGTGTGTGATTTTTCGTCGATTCCATTTCGTTAAAGTCTCCAAGGAGGTTGAATCTTATCATAGTGGCCTCTCATCGCATGTTTATCCCAACTGGCCGATTTCTTGGGTAGATGTGGGAGGAGGGTGTTATAGAGTGGTACTAGAGCATGGTTCAACTCTCGAACTGAATGGGTTGAATGTGTGTTGGTCATACATGTGTGACAGTTGCATATGTGTCTCTTACACTTATGTACTTGTTGCAATTACTTGATTTTGAATTAGGGTTGTAGTATGGCTATGATGGATAATTTGTTGTTGATTTCATGAAATGTATTTGAAATGAGTATGTGACTGACTGTATATGGTTATATTTCGGTTACATGTTTACATTATGGTACTTACTTACATCCTTGTATGTTAGGTTAAGTTCGTGAATATTTGGCTTACATGCATCAGTCTTGTAGTTTTATTACAAGATTTGATTGCTAATTTCTAACTATAGGCATTTATGTGCAGGTATAGTTGATTTCAAATTCCTTATGCATAGTTCTAGTTACATGTGGCAATGCGTATAATGGTGTAATGGTTGCTGTCATGCATGAGGTCATATAATGCATTTTTGATATGGCCTTGCATTGATGATCGGACACTTTGTTAGAATAATGTTTATGATTTGATACATCTACTTGCGTATGTCTATATGATGTTATGATTATGTTATACATGTATCATTGTAATTTAGTGATCTTACACACAAGGTATCCTCCCCGAGTTATGCTATGGTATGTTGATTTATTATGATTGGTTTATATGACATATTATGACTTGCAGGAAGACATATCAAATGGCTAGCAAGATGGTTGACTACAAAGACTCTCCCTACGAATCTGAAGAGCACTATGGTGTTGGGAACTCTTTCGATTTGGCAGTGACACCGAGAAGTTTAAAGGAAGAGATAAGGAGTTGTAAGTGGACAATGACATAATGATGCTGTCGAAGGAAAAGTTAGTAGAGGTAAATGCAGTCATAATTCAAAGCTTGTCGGAGTTGCATTGACAAGGACCACTTCAGGTTAGTCATGAGAAGGAGGAAAAAACTAATCGGGCATATGGCAGTGGGTCTCATAGTAGACACAATTCAGATAGATTTGACATGATCCGAGATGGAATATTTTTGGACACTCTAGAGAGGAGAAGGGATAGACACAAGTATGATTCTAGTTCTGATTCAGATAGGCAACTTGACCCTCATCGGTATCATCCTTATAGGAGGAATGATAGGGGATACTTGTTGGATGAGTTCAAGAAATCAAATCCATCTACTTTTGATGGGACATGAAGAAACCATAGGATGCAAAGACATGGTTTCTTGACATGTGGAAGTTCTTCAATTTTCATGATTATTCAGAGAATATGAAGGTTATAGTAGCTACCTTCTTTCTCAAAGGTAAAGCATACATTTGCTAAGAAGATGTGAAGAATGTTAGGTGTATTCATGAGTACGATTTGTCTTAGAGTGAGTTTAAGTAGCTATTCAAGAAGAAATTCTTGTCATAAATGTACTTTGATGACAGATAAAAAGAATTTTATGAACTAAAGATGGGTTCTATAACTAATGATGAGTACACTAGTAGGTTCTTGGAGTTACTGAGGTATGTGCCTTACCTCACAAAGGAAAAGGAAAAGATTCATAGGTTCACTAATGGGTTACTGGTTGCATTCAAGGGCAAGATTGAGTTCGATGAGTCTATATTGTTGGAGGAGGCCATATGAACAATCAAAGCATAGAACTGAGACTAAGATAGACTGGAGAGGTAATGAAAGGAACAAAGGAAAATGGGATAAAAATCGAGTAAGGCCACACGGTACAAATAACAAGGAGAATGTTGCACCACCTAAGAAGTTAAATGCATCAAATAGAGGATAATGACATCAACATGAAGAAAATAACAAGGATGGCAGTTGGAAGCCTATAGAGTGTTGGAATTGTGGCAAAGATCATCGAAGGAGAGATTATACACATAATAAGGGTGGTAGAACATAGATATGCAATGCACAAGAGGCACAAACTGTTGGAGATGTAGACTAGAGTATTCCTCATATCTATGCAGCCATGGACAACAGGTAATCAGAACATTAGGCATCTATCATTAAGATGGATGGTAAGCTTTGTGATTAAGTTATTTCTATTTTGATTGACCCTAGATCTAATTATAGCTATGTTAGTCCTGACTTGGTGGATAAGTGTGGTTTGAGTAAGGAATTGCATGCAGAGTCTTGGTTAGTGCAATTGACTACAAGTACAAAGAAGCAAACTCATGATTGGGTAAGAGCTTGCGCATTTGACTTAAATGGTATGCCTACCATAGCACATTTCAATGTTTTACCATTGGGTTCATATAGTATGTTGTTGGTTTTGGATTGGTTGTATCTTCATAGAACCAAGGTTGCTATTATGAAAAAGCTATTGAGCATGTTGATGACAATGGGGAACCAAGAGTCTTGCAAGGTAAGAAGAAGGCCACATCAGTTAAGATGGTGACAACTATGCAAGCAAAGCATAGCTGCAGGAAAGGGTGCGAGCTATTCACAGTACACATTTCTAGTGATAAGGGTAAGGTGATTGAGGATGCAGATGCGTTGAAGAAGTATCCCTAAGGACGTTACACATTTTCCACCTCACAGAGAGGTAGACAGTTCAATTGAGTTAGTGCCAGGGGTAGCTCCAACATTGAAATAACCTTATAGGATGAGCACACTCGAATTGGTTGAGTTGAAGTTACAATTAAAGGAAATGTTGGATAAGGGATACATTAGGTCAAGTGTATCACCTTGGGGTGCACCAGTCTTGTTTGTGAGAAAGAAGTGTTGAAAATAGCAACAAGAAATGCTAAAAATAGAAGTGCTAAAAATAGCACTGCTATAAATATCATTTCAGGATACCTTGCTATTTTAGTTAGTCCCTAAATTAAAATAGAGAAGTAAAATTCGAATGTGATCTTAGAGGCTGTTTGTAAAATAATTAGTTAATTCATCTTGAGTTAATTAGTTGTAGGAAATCAAACATGAAGTCTATGTGAAGACATGCAACAGTTTTTCCATTGATTGAGGAAGTCATCCCTTGATTAAAGGAGATCAGGATGAGTTGTACTTTGAGTTGTAATTAGAAGTTATCTGAGTTAAGTCCAGTTACATTAGTTCAAATAGTTTGTTGAACTAATTGTGAGTTCATTTAGTTAATGCATGCATGCATGTAACTACTACACTTCAGATAACTGAATATTCTCTCATAAATAACTCATGCATGTTAGTTCAGTCAAAGACCCAGCTGAGATCAGGTGATGGGACAGTGTACTATCAGTTGCAGGAATATTCCTTGGAGGATATCGCTTGCATGCAGAAGGAATTCATTCCTTAGAGATTGCGTAGTTGCTTCTTCAGTTTAGTGAGCGTGTGATGAGGCCAATTCACACAGGTGGCAGCATTGGACCCCAAGGAACATTGCACAACGAAATAGGAGGCTTGGAGGGGTGGAGGAAGATATGTTGTGTCTATTTAGTATGTGAGTTGTATTGTTCGATTGCAGAGAGAGCAGGATAGCTTGTGAGCTAATTCTTTGTGTAATCTAAACGTATTTCCACTTGTATGATATTACAGAGATCGGGGTTTTAGGCTGAGGCTTTCTCCAGAATATTCTTATGTGTTCATGTGTGATTGCTTTCTCATTCTTAGTTATATGTGTTCTTATTGATCTTGCTCATATTCGATTAAGTTTCTGCAAAGTTTGTTGTAGAAGTAGATCTTGTAGTTTGCTTTAGTATATTGCATAATCTATTGATCTAGAATGGGAAATTCTACAAGAAGGATGGTACACTCAGATTATGCATTGACTACAGGTAGCTGAATAAAGTGACTATCAAGAATAGGTACCCTTTGTTGAGGATTGATGACTTGTTCGATCAGCTAAAGGGAGAAGCAATGTTCTCAAAGATTGACTTGAGATCTAGATACTATTAGGTACGCATCAAAGAGGAGGAGATTTACAATACTGCATTCAAGACCAGGTATGGGCATTACGAGTTTGTTATTTTTCAATTTGGATTAACTAATGCTACAACTATGTTCATATGTTAGATGCATAGTGTGTTGCGTCCATATTTGGATAAGTTTGTTATTGTTTTAATTGATGATATACTGGTATATTTTAAAAATGAGGAAGAGCATGCTGAGAATTTAGCAGCAGTGTTGAAAGTTGAGAGAACATTAGTGGTATGGTAAACTCAAAAAATGTCGTTTCTTTCAGACCGAGGTATATTAATTGGGGCATGTTGTCTCCAAGGAAGGCATTGTAGTAGATCCAGAAAAAATAAGAGCCATCATGGAATGGGTAGCTCCTAAGAATGTGGATGAGGTGAGATCCTTCATGGGTTTGGCATTTACTGCAGGAGATTCATTAGTAACTTCTCACATATTACTTATCCTATCACATCTCTGCAAAGAAAAGGTAAGAAGTTTGAATCGACAAAGGAATGTGAGGCTAGTTTCGAGCAGCTCAAGCAGTGGTTGACACATGCACTAATGTTGAAGATTGTTGATCTGGACAAAGAATTGCAAGAGAGGGCTTGGTGGAGTCCTTATGCAAGATGGACATATAGTAATTCAGGGAAAATTTTAAGAACCCCCCCTAAATTTACATGTATAATAAATGGGCGAATCTCCATGGTATATAGGAAAAATGGAAGGCAATTTTATCAATAATATGATATGTATAT